>PVLA01002426.1:75935-270920 GCA_004027455.1 Hydrochoerus hydrochaeris
AAAAAAAAAAAAAAAAAAAAAAAAAAAAAAAAAAAAAAAAAAAAGGAAGAAGGAAGAAGAAAAAGTGAAGGCAGAGGAAGAATTAAAGAAAAAAGAAGAAAAAAAGAAACATGAAAAGGAAGTGAGAAACCAGCAAGAAGAGCAGGCAAAACATCAGCAAGAAGAAGCAGCTGCTCAGTTGAAAGAAAAGGAAGAATCTCTTCAGCTTCATCAGGAAGCTTGGGAAAGATATCAGTTAAGAAAGGAACTTCATAGCAAAAACCAAAATGCTCCAGACAACTGACCAGAGGAAATTTTCTTTAGTTGCTTGGACTCCAGTTTGAAGAAAAATACTATGTTTGTCAAGAAACTAAAAACTATTACAGAACAACAGAGAAACTCCTTGTCCCAAAATTTAAGCAGATACATTGCGGAGGCTGTAGCTTCCATTGTGGAAGCCAAACTAAAAATCTCTGATGTGAACTGTGCTGTGCACCTATGCTGTCTCTTTCAGCGCTATGCTGACTTTACCCCCTTCTTTAGGTCTGGAAAAAACATTTTGAAGCAAGAAAAGAAGAAAAAACTCCTAACATTACCAAGCTAAAAACTGATTTGTGTTTCATTGCAGAATTGACAATAGTTGGGATTTTCACTGACAAGGAAGGTCTTTCCTTAACAGCTTAAAAATATTATTAATGCTAATCGAGAATCCCACACTCATGTTTCTGTGGTGATTAGTTTCTGTCGCTATTGTGGTGATGGTATTGCTGGACTTACACCTAGGAGAGTAAAGAGTGCTACTGAGAAGTTTGAGTTTTCTTCCTAGTGAGATAATTAGTCCAGAGAAACAACCACCTTTCCAGAATCTTTAGAAAGAGTACTTTACATCTTTGACCAAACACCTGAAAAGGGACCACAGGAACTCCAGAATACTGAGAGACAAAACAGGTGATTTTCAAATGTTTCTCAGAATTGAGAATTTATTTTGGAGCACATACTTAAAAATGTTTAAAGTCTTCATGCTACTGAAAGAACTTATGGAAAAGGGTTCCTTACTGGTGATTTCTTAACATTCCAGGAAAATTTCAAGTATAGTAGTCTAAATATTCATGTTTAAATGTGAATCTACAATAGATTTTATTTCTGATATCTAAAAAAAATCTAATAAGCACATGATAATTTTGCTTTGTGGATATTTTTTCTTCTTGTGATTTCAAAAATGAGAAAATTTTCTGTCACTTGATACTATTTTTTCTGTGTGTTTTGCTGTTTTCTCTATAATAGGTTTGCTTTCATTGTTTTGTATGTTAAGTTGTTAATGTCACTATTGCTACTTTTTTTTTTTTAAAGAAAATGAGTCATTAGTGGTATTAAGATCAGAATTTTGAGATATTTCATATAATTAGCAGTGAAAACATTTGCTAGATGTGGCTATAAAGTCATTTATAGAAGACATTTATAAAGACATTTATAAAAGTGTTCCTGGGGCATTCATTTAAAATTCTAAAATCATAATGTACTGTGCCTGTAGTAATTGGTAAAAAGACCCTAGGTCTACTAGGGTCCAACTGTGTTAGTAAATATTGTAAACTATAGCGTCTCCACCGAGAAGGAATTAATAACAGAAAAGTCAATTATAGTATGTAGACATTGTATCAGTGGAGAGTAAATGTGGAGAAGGGCTAAGGGTGTGAAGAAAGGATGTAATAATAGTAGTATGTAACTGAGTGCTTTCTAACTAGTTTAATTGTATGATTGAGAATCTGGAATTGCTACTAATCAGAAATTGGTATGAGAGAGTACCTTTTTGGTTCCCAGAATTCTGCAGTGGGGAAAGACTACCATAATTTCAGTAATTACACTGGAAGATGATTGACTTAACCAGGAAAGAAGACAGTAATTTTGTTATGCCAGTAATAGTATGGGTAGGACAGACAAAGTCAAGGAAGATACAGAGATTATGTGGCTAAAGTTAGTGAAGTGAGAATTTGAGATGTCAGTGGTGTTACCAGTGACTTTTAAAAAGAAAGAAAATGCCAGGCATGGTAATACATGCCTGTAAGTTTCAGCTGCTTAAGAGGCCTGAGTCCAGGAATTTTAAGACCAGGTTTTATTACATAGCAATGCCCTGTCTTTAAAAAAAAAAAAAAAGACAAAAAATTGTCATTCTTGTTTTATGCTCTTGAATGTTAATTCTCACATATTTAAGGCTTCATTATTTCTATAATGCTTTGTCATTTTCATAGTTCTTGCCCAGTACTTTCAACTTACTGTATCACAATTCAGACGATGTAAGTATGTTAAAAATTGAAGCCAGGCATGGTGATGCATTCCTGTAATTCCGGCATTGGGGGACTTAGGTAGGAGGATTGCTGTGAGTTCTAGGTCAGCCTCAATTGCATAGTGAAACCCTGTCTCAAAAAGACAAAAACAAAACAAAACAAAAAAACCCAAACAAAACAAATTGGTTACTTCTATTGTCCACTTTAAGGATTTGTGTATATTTTTGGCCTTACAGAACTGTAGAAGAAAGAGTATATGGTGAATTACTCCAGTTACGTTTCTAATTCAGGAATCTACTTAATAGATTTCTTGCAGAAAAGGTGGTTATTCTGAGTACTACCCAAAGAGCTCAGGGCTCTGAACCATTCCAATGTTGGGCACACTTATTTGCTTTGAATTCTTTGTTATATCAAGTTGAAATGTAATCTATGTGTAATTAATTTTGATTTAGATTTTTTGTCTGATAAAAGTGGAGTAAAGACACTTAATGGGATCTGTAAACTGCTTATCTGTTTACAATAAATCCAGTACAGAAACAGTAAATATTTAGAAAGTATAGGGCAACTTTCTATTGCCATGATCATCTCACTGCTTTTGTGTGTGTGTGTGTGTGTGTGTGTGTGTGTACCAGGGATTGAGCTCACAACCTTGTGCTTTGCCAGGCAGATGCTTATGCCACTGAGCTAAATCCCCGGTCCCTAATCTTACTGTATTTTATGAAAGTGCTTGTAATGATTAGGAGGAAAAATTAATGTTTTATAGTAGATTGTTGGAGAAGTACTGGTATAGGGCATGTGTCTTCTTTTTCTTCATATGACAGTAACTCAGAGATTAGCAGGCAGACTGTTCCTCAGACTAAATACTTCCAGGTTATCAGTTTGCTCCATGATTTCCAGATAGTATACTATCCTTGGGACAATTGTTTTAGAAACATTTTTTCATATTTGCAACTTAAACTTACTTTTACTTTTGCTGCTTTCTCTTTTTTTCTTGTTAGACCTTTTTCCACAAAAGCTTGATATCTCAAGTGAACTACTTCAGTAGTAATTTTTAGAGTGTAAACTTTGTTTAGATGCTTTTGAATTCTTTTTTTTTTTTTTTTTGGTGATGCTGGAGATCAACTCAAGGCCTCGTGTATGCAAGGTAAAAGCTGTACCAGTGAGCCACTTCCTCAGCTCCTGTTTAGATGCTCTTGGCATACTATTTTAACCTAATGATAATTTTGAATATTGATGATATTTTCATTATGAATAGCTGCTCAAGTTATTGATATTTTGTGACCATTCTATAGAAATTTGTTTTGTCATGTTTGTTTGTTTGTTTGTTTTTTCCTTTGCAGTGGTTAGGGGGAAGAATGTCTTTTGTTTTGTTTTTTTGAGATGGGTTTTTGCTGTGTAGTTCAGGCTGGATTTGAATTCACTATGTAGCCCAGGCTTGTCTTGAACTTATGGCAGTCCTCCTGCTTCAGCCTTCTGAGTGCTAGGGTTTGCAGGCATGTGCCACCATACTTGGCTTCATTTATGCATTCTGATACAAAAGTGTTAATCTGTGGCTATTGGAGAAGGTTACTTGCCAATATAAACAGATCTTAGCATTGAAGAAGTCATTTATTGTGGGAGATATTTGTCTACTTACAGATGTCATCATTTGGGGGATGTGAGAATCCATCATAGTCGGAATCAGTTGCCATAAGCTTAATAAATCACTCATGCACTAGGATACCTTCAATCCACAAAGCTTCTGTTGTGCAGATGGAGATAACTGAGCAAAAAAGATTGAAGAATGGATTAATGCAGAATCCCTGCATGACCTAATGTTAGTCTCCTTTCTTCTAAAAAGATACATTACAGTGTTGTACCACTAAAATGACCAGTTTCTAAACGTTTTTCTTTCCTAGTAATTATCCAGTGCATGTTTTTGTAGGACTAAGTTATGTCAACAGTTTTTCCTAGTAAGGTCTCTCTTAGGTATGATAACGCTGGGAAACTATCTACTAAACTAACTGATATGCAAAGCTCATATGCAGTTAAATGTTTTTAAGCCTTTATTCTATCTTTAAGAATATCAAATATACTTACTTTCAGTCTAAAAATTACAAATATTCTTAGCCATTTTAATGTAACTTGAGAGACAGTGCCATTTTTATTTTGTGAAGTCTTGTTCTATATGCATTAAAGTATGTAGTTAAAATTTTTTCAGCCAATTCTAAACACAGAGAAGTAAAATCTCTGGTGCTAAAGACAATGTAATGAATAAATGAAGAAAGTGATTGAATGAGTCATATTGAGTCTTCTAAGTGTTCTTTTCTATATTATCAAATGATTTGATGTTAAAGTTTAGTTTAAAAAGTGAGTATAATGCAGACTTTGCTCTGTTGGATATTGTTAACACCCACCCCACCCTGACAAAACTGGTGTTGAATCCAGGGATCACTGTCTTACATACCCAACCCTTTTTATTTTGTGGTACTGGGGATTAAACCTGGGGCATCAAACGTGCTACCAGTGAGCTGTATCCCCGGCCTTTCTTATTCTTCATTTTGAAAGTGTCTTGCTAAGTTGCTTAGGCTGGCATGGAACCTCCTATCCTTAGTGCCCCCAGTGACTGGAATTACAGGCGCATACCTGCTCTGTCAGGCTCACAAATTTCTTTTAAGGGTTTTTTTTTGGGTACCAGGGATTGAACTCACAACCTTGTGCTTGCCAGGCAGGTTCTTATGCCACTGAGCTAAATCCCTGGCCCTCTTTTATTAATACAGATTTGTGAACCATTAGTTGACTGATATTGAAACTTAAAAATATGTTGGCCTAAAATTAAGTAGTGTATTTAGTCTCACTTTCCAGCTAAGTGGAGTTGTACCTGACCTTATCGGTAGGTTATCAATTGGTAATATTTAAGCACTATTAAAATGTTACTTCATTGTACTTTAAGGATTTTGTTTGTGAAATACAATACATGATTCAATAATTGACTATTCGATATTTTCTGTTAGTGTTACTATTTTAAGTAATATAAAAAGCACTTCATAGATTGAGGATTGATGTACCTTATGGATGCTTCCAGATGGTCACATCATATCTGTTGGGTAAAGCAAGTCTACTTTTCACAAATTTTTACTCTGATGAATACTACTGAATTGATTTTGTTTTTATTACTTACTTTTTACATCTAAAGAGTTCTATTGTGCATTTATTTATATGAGAGGGAATGAACTAGTTTGTAAATACATTTAACACTGATGCTGACTTGGTTAACTCCAGTCATGACCCAGGATTGACAAGCCATGGTCTTGTCAGATGTTTATGTCTGTGATTAGGTTTTGCACAGCTTATGATCTGAGAATGGTTTTTATCTTTATAAATGGTTGGAAAAAATAAAAGGTAGAATATATATTATGAAAATTATATGAAAAAAAAGAAATAGTATCTCATCAATTTTTTTCTTTTCTTTTTTAATTGAACAGCCCAAGAGTCAAAGAAATAAACATCCTGTTAGTCAAGTTAAATCTGATTTACCTCCACAAGTACAAACATCTTGCACAAATTTAGAAGGTCCCAGGAGGTATGTCTTAACTCCTTCAGAGACCTATGAAGAGCTTCTAAACCGAAGGCGACTAGAGGAGGACAGATATCGACAACTGGATGATGAAATTGAATTAAGAAATAAAAGAATTACTAAAAGCACTAATGAGGAAGTGGGCATTTCCAATACAAAACATCAAAGGCTTGCCAGCAAGGCTGGTGTTTCAGAAAGAAGATTTCGCAGATTTGATGAAGATCCTGTTTTTGATAGACAATATTATAAACCAGACAAAGATCGTGAAGTAAGTGAAGAAATGGATGAAAGGTTTAGATATGAAAGTGATTTTGATAGAAGACTTTTGAGAGTATATAAAAATGACAGGTATCTACCACTTTGTTTTTTATTTTCTTATTAATATTGTGTTAGTCTTTATCAATATATTAGGGAGTGGCAGTTGTATTTGATTTATCATATAGTTCTAAGATACTATCAGTTTTGTAAAGTACTGTTATTTTATGGGCCACCGGGGGGGGGGAATAAACTAAACATCCAAGATGAGGACCCTATTATAAAGCTGAAAATCTGAAAGCTATACCTTTCATGAGAAAATAAATGGAAATAAACTTTCCTACAGAAAGGAAATTGAAGGTAGGCATGGTAAGGCAGGAGGATTGGAAGTTTGAGCACAGCCTGGGCAACTTAGACCCTATCCCAAAATTAAAAATAAAGGCTGGATATAGTTCAATATGAAGTTCTGGGTTGATTCCCTAGCACTGAAAACAGATCAAAACAGAAATTTTAGAAAGGAAATTGCAATGTCTCAAGCTTGGCACTGAAAAGAGTAAAAAACTAAAATCTTCCCTGGAAATTTGAAGTGTAAACCAGTACACAGGTTCATAGTCTGAATTTATGCTGCCAGTAGTGTCCAAAAAAACCCCTACAAGAATTCAGTGTCTCAATTGAGTGTCTCAAGTCACTGGCAAGGGAAAAAGAACGCTTCTGTGCAGTAACGTGACTTAAAACCAGGTTGATGGACATCCCTATTTAGATGTTAAAATACAGGGGAAAGACGGACAGTTTAAAATCAGTGCAATAGTTGTTTAACTGTGAAAATAGTTTATTCTTTTAATGTTCATATATTCTAATTATCAATGTAAACATTTTCAAGTTACTAATAGAACATTTTTCTTTAAGTGAAATTACATTTTTTTTAGATTTTCAGATACTTTTCATTTCCTTTGAATGTTTATATTGGTGATAATGTTTGCAATTAACCACTACAACGAGTTCTTATTTTATTGTCATATTCATCTTTACTACTAAAACTCTGGACATATATTTATTTAACTTTTAGAGATAGGAATATTACAGGGTCCCATATTTGTGATTGGCTTGTTAACTTGAAAGGGTTAAATCTAAATTTGAACAGTTTATGGGATCTGTTTTATTTATTAGTACAAATAATTTACTTTTTTTAGTATTTTAGAAAATTTTCTCAGGGATAATGCTGCATCTTTAGTATTCAATTAGCAGTAGTCATGGCTTGGATAAACCTCATTGGCTAAGATACTGCCACTGTGTAAAGCTTATTCTAAATATGATAACAGTGTAGAAGTTTTACAGGTCTCTTTTACTCTTTGCTTTGTTGCTGTCATGTCTTGCTCACACTGTTTGGAGTGGGGAGTACTGAGGATTGCATCCAAGGAGCACTGAGCTACATTGCCTGCCTTCAACATTTTATTCTGAAATAGTATCTTGCTAAGTTGCCCAGAATCTGAACTTGAGATCCTCTTGCTTCAGGCTCCCAGCTGGCTACCACACAAGACCACAATATTTTTTAATTTTCACACTAGTTTAGATAATTTAAGTGAAGGATTTAGAATTTTGGAATTCTCATTATAGCTTCTCTGATATGAATCTAATAGTACTTTAGAAAATGCTCTAAACTCTTTTTTTTTTTTTTTTTTTGGAACCGGGGATTGAACTCATGACCTCAAGCCTGCCAGACAGGCTTTTGTGCCACTGAGCTAAATCCCCAGTACAAATGCTCCAAATTCTGTAGTGTGTTTCACTTGTACGTGAAAATGCTTATATCTGAAGGTAATCAAAGCTGCTATAACTAAAAGAACTCTCATTTGGAAATCCAGGTGATCTTGGACTCTTGATGGTGTTTTCTTGTACATGAGAATTTTTTTCCCTCTATATTGACCTTTTTCTCTTTATGTTTACCTTTAGAATGTAATGTATGTGTACCTTTTGAGTTTGGAATCTTAAGAAAGATATGACTGCTACTTTGTTTTTATGTATTTTACTTTTTACAAGTAAACCTTGTGATAATTTTATGTATGAATTAACAAATGGATTCTATCCTAGTGATTTGAGAACTATCTTATTTTCTCATGTATCTTATAAATGAAATAAGCTTTTTATATTAGCTTACCTAATTAGTATTTTGAGAATAAACATATGGTTGAGTTCTCACTCAAGAACTTAAGTCTAGGTAAACATTAATGTGTTTCTTTAGAATGTAAATCATATTAGCCAGGTAGAGTGGTACATACCTGTAATCTCAACTCTGGGAGGAGGCAGGGTGATCCAAAGTTACAGCCTAGCCTGGGCAGCTTAGTGACTTAGCAAGATCCTGCCTCAAAAGAGACAAATAAATAGATAAAAGAGGGCTGGGGATGTAGTTAGTACAGAAGTCTTGGGTTTATTCCCCATTAAGAAAAAAAAAGTCATTTTGTTTTCTTTGTGTATCAGCTCTCATATCTTCAAGTGAGAAATGTTTTACATATATCTTGATGGTAATTGGGGTTATTTCTAGTCCCATATCCCAAATACTTCACATCATTCAATAATTTATATTTCTTTAATAGGCAAAGTAGTTAGTAGGATAAATGACTCTACTGGGTAAAAATTGGTGCAAAGTTAATTTTCTTTGTTTTTCTTTTTCTCTGTTCCCCCCTTCCTAAAGTCAATCTCTGATAAATTCTATGCTTTATTTTACATTTTTGACCTTGACTTCTAATTACATTGTAAACTTTTTAATGTACAACAGTGTATTTTTATTTGAAGATGGGAAAGTGAAATTTTTCCTCAAATAATATTTTTAAAACTCATAAATCACTGGCAGTAGTTTTACATAATTAGCAAGGTGCTTAGCACTGTGGATGACAGTTACATTTTGTATATTCCATTTTTTTATATGCTATTAAGTTTGAGTAAAATTTATGTTTTAGGAACCTTTGAATGTAGTAGTATGCTTTATGATCCTTTGAAATTTATGCTGTTTTTAAGCAGTCATCCTGTTTATTAATGTGAGCTTTAGAAGTTTATATGTTAACCTTTTATTTTAGCATGTAATGTTATGTAAAAAGCTTTAAGTATGAAAATGCTAGGTTTTTTCCTATATGGAACTTTCATTTTACTTAAATATTGGTATTTGCTGTTTATAATTAATAGTCATTTAATACAAATCTGAAATAGTAATCCTTGTGAAGTTGGAAATCCCTGTTAGCCACATAGATGTAGTATTTACTTAAGTGTAGGACACTTTTTTAAGCTTAATGTATAAGATGTAAGTGGGGAGAAATGGCTTACTAGAATTTAAGTTATCTAACTTGGTGTTACTTTTTCTTCTTTTAATGGTTTTCATTTATCTTTGGATAGACCATTTTAAAAATCGTTTTCCTCACTTTATTTTATTTTTAAAAATTTTTTATGGTACTGGGACTCGGACTCACGACCTTGTGCTTGCCAGGCAGGTGCTGTGACGCTAAGCTAAATCCTTGGCCCTTCTTCACTTTAAAGTTACTTGAGTTGAAAATAGAAAATACTGGTGTTAAAGTTTCAGTTCTAGAATTGAAAGTCAGAAAAACATTTCAATGTTTTTCTTTAACTTTTAAACAGTAGTACTCTTAATAACAGAATTCATTTAGAAGAGAAATTTTTGATATGAGGGCGAAGTGATAACAACTACTGTTATTATCAATTAGATGGTTTCTTTTAAGTAAGGAGAAATTGGATTCTTCTTTCTAATGTGTTATATCAATATAGGACCAACATATGGTAAAAAAATGTTTTTATAATGTGCTATTATTGATAATGTAAGCATTATACAGCATTACAAATTTACTTCTAATAAGCAGGATGACTTACTAAGGAAAAATGGAAAAGATATTCATTATCATTTAGAAATTGTTTTATTCCTATTTAAATTAGATGGATGAAAGCTTTACTTTTGTTTTCTTTTTTCTTTCCTGAGTTTTTGAGACAGGATCTCCCTATGTATTTGAGGCTGGCCCTGAATCCACTATACAGCCCAAGCTGGCGTCTCAGCTCATGACTTCAGCCTCCACAGTGCTGGGATTATAGACATTCTTTCGGCAGCAGACCCAGTTTACTTGCTTTATTTTTGAAGAAATTTTAAACAAAATTGATGCATTAACTTTCAGGGTAAATGGTTTTGAGTTAGGATCTGGGTTCTGAGAGCATTAAGATTTTTACCTCATCAACTAAATATTGATATCTTTTTAAGGAAACAGTAAAGGGGAAATCGTTCTGTAGTTATTTCATTCCCTCAGTTATAATCTGATTTGTATTCAAAGGAAACAAAGTTTTTAATGAGGTCTGTCCTTTTTTGCCAAAACCCAATGGTTTGGGGGTGGTTTCTACTGTGTATTTAAAGCCATAATATATATAGATTGCTTCTGGGTCACAGGAATATTTTTAATCTGATGTTCTAGCTCTAAAGTTCTTAACTAAATGGAAAGGACTTCCCAGGAACAAACTGGACCTATACTGAGTCTCTGGACTTTGATTGGGGTCATATTGTTCTTAGACACTTAGTGAATACATTAGTCTTGTAAATTATTAAGAAGTAATCTCATAATGGTTGGAAAGGATGTTAGTGTGAACTAACAGGCTAGGTAAGAATGATTAAATGCTAAATTTGTTAGATGGAAACTTGGGAATGCTACTTTATTGAAAGGACATTTAGTTAATGGAGGAAATTCTATAAAATTATAATGACATTTTTAGTAGAGAATAAGATAACTGAGTGTAAAAACTATAATTGGTTTTTACAGCTCAAGTTCCCTTCCTTTTCTAATGTTTTACATTAATAACTTTAAAAATATTTATGGAATCTATTTGTTAATAGTAATTCTTAACAAAGATAAACAATCATTACTTGTTTCATAAAGCTCAAAAGGACCTTCATAAAACCTTAACATTTCATGATCTTTTCAGTAAAACCAGTAGATTTATAGGCTCTGAAGGCAACAGTATTAATGATATGTTTATTTTTATATTTTTTATCTTTTTGATCCAGGGTCTTGCAGTGTAGTCCAGGCTGACCTTGAACTCACTATGTAGCCTTGGCCGACCTCAAACTTGTGGCAATTTTCCTCCCACAGCTTCTTTAATGATGGATGACAGGTGTGAGCCATCATGCCACCTGGCATTTTAATGATCTCTTTAATGAAATGCAAATAGCTGTTTTTTTTTTTTGTTTTGTTTTTTTGTTTTTTTTTGAGACAGGGTTTCATTATGCAGTTCTGGCGCCTTGAACTCACTGTGCAGCTTGAGGTGGCCTCAAACTCACAGTGATCCTCCTGCCTCAGCCTACTAAGTGCTGGGATTACAGGGATGTGCCACCACACCTGGCTTCTATTGTTTTTCATGACTAAATATTTGTGTGTTGATTTTGTTAACATTATCAGTGACAGGTGGCTTTTATAATCTTGCTAATGATTTTTTTCCTTTGGTAAATGGTATACCTTTTGTATGGACTCTACTGGGAAATCTTGTGGTTTTACTATAGAGTTTAGCTGAGACCTTGCTTTTATACACAAGTAAAATAACTTGAATTTAGAATGAACTTTGAAAATGACTTCTTGGCCATATAGTGCTTGATTTCTTATCTTTATATGCTGAAGAGCGTTATTTTTATATGCTGGTACACATTTAAATGTGGATGCTTTTGGATAGCTGTTACAAAGATAAGCTAGAATTGTAAATCCAAATATTGTCTTTTAGACAACTTAATTAAAATGCGGGAAGCCATAAGCTCTTTGGTAACAATTTTTTTTCTTTTTTTGGATAAATTTTATAAACATGTTTTGTATGTCTAAATGGCCTTTAATTCCAGAATTCCAAGTTATGCTTTTAAAACTTTATAACTTTAAATTACTGTGCTTAAAATTTTCATTGATATGGCTACCTCTTTGCCACGTAAGTGCGTTTACTTCTTTGTGTTGGGTCATGGGTTCCCAAGATCACTCCTAGGTTTGATGATTCTCTAGGGAGACTTTTTCGGATTTGTGTATAGTTTTAATCACAGCTATGTGTATAGTTGTAATCATGGCTGACGTATTGCATCAAAAAGATAGAAAGCAAACCAGGCATGGTGGCTCACGCCTGTAATCCCAGCACTCGGGAGGCTGAGGCAGGAGGATTGTTCAAGACCAGCCTGAGCTACAAAGTGAGCTCAAGGCCAGCCTGAACTGCATAGCGAGACCCTGTCTCAAAAAAAAAAAAAGATAGAAAGCAAAATCAGCACAGGGAAAAGATGCATGGGACAAAATCGGAAGGAAAGGAAATATGAGCTTTCCAGATCCTCTTCCAGAGAAGTCACATAAGAGATGCTTAACTTTTACTATTGAATTGTTGACAAAATGAGGAAATGTTTGCTCATTTGGATTTGGTGTCCAAGGTTTTTATTGGAGGCTGGTCATGTAGGCACCTTTTATCATGTACTAAAGTTCCAGATTCCCTAAGGTACTTTAACATGAACTGTATTGTTTGGGCAAATAGCTTAACAATAGTGAGTCACTCGTACTAGTTATCGGAATGGTGGGAGCTCTTCTAAAATCTGTGTTCCCAGCTACTAGCCAAGGCTGTCTGTACAAGGATATTTGTCCAACAATAGGCAACTCTGCTCTGTTAAATCTTCTGCACATGTGTATTTTATAGATTCAGTATAACTAAACTTGGTTGGCTGGCATTGTCAATTACAAGTTTGAATCTTTGAGTTTACATTTACCTGTGCTTTTAGATGTGGACATAAGAAATGGCTCTAAAACTGATGGGTCAGTTTAAAAGAGAGTAACTAGACTTTAGGTAAAATCAGATATTTTTTTGTAAATTAAAGTAAATTCAAAATTCTTTTTTAATTGGTCCATTGAAAACTCTGTTTTAAATGTGGAAGCCATTTGAATATTATCCCAAAATATGAAATTATTCAGGTTAAAATCCAAATAGTTTTTTTCTCCACAGATGATTTTGACATAGGTGGGACTTTTGGGAGATTACTGAAACATCAGTGTGTGAAACTCATCACTGGATTAGTTCACTAATGGGCTTACAGCTTGGTGGGACGTTGAGAGGTGAAGCCTGGCAGAAATAGGTGGGTTACTGGGTGCAAGGCCCAAAAGGGTATATATCCTTTCATCCTTGCTGTTTCTGGCCTGCCATGCCTCCTTGTCTTGGAGCCATCAACTGTGGGCTGAAACCTCTACAAACTGAGCCAAAATAAACTTTTCCTTCTTAAGAGTTGTGGGTGTCAAGTCTTGCATCTCAGCATCAAGAAAGTAACTAAGACAGCTACTAACTGATATTTTTAGATGAATTTCCTTATCAAATTACTAAAATTGCAATTTTTAGTTTTAATAGAAAAGCAACTTTTCATTATGATAAACTAGTATATAAAATTCTTTCTTATTTCTATGAGTGTATGAGGCTTTGGGGAGACATTTAGATGTAAGCCATAACAGTACTTTAACAATCATATTTCTGTTAGTTCTCTTAAGTAAGGCAGTCTAGTTTTTAACTAACCACCCTCATAAGAAAATAAGACTTAGGAAATGCTGGTTTTCTTGGACAAGTACTGGTATAAAGAAAGTTATATTTGTTTTTGAGGTCTGAGAAGTTAAGCAAAAAAAATCAGTGTTTGCCAAATGGAAAAAGATGTTAATTAAAATTTTTTTTCATTATTGTTTCCTAAAAAGGTTTTTAAAGAAGAAATTAAAAAAATAATCTTACTCTTTTCATTTCTGTACTTGTAAGTAAAGAGGACTGATCATGTCTAACTCCCCAAATTGGCCTGTTTGTTCATGCTTTCCACTCAGCTTTTGTTAACATTTGTTCTTTCATGTTATATATGTGTTCGTAAATGTTGTGGTTTTCTATTTTTAATTTATCGGTGAGATTGCTACACTATTTTTAAATTGAAAGGTTTGTATATACAGTTAAACATAATTCCCCAAATTTATGAACTTTAACTTTAAAAAGTCTTGTTTTGTGTTTTGACCATAGTCTTCATGAGCATAATGACTGTGAATATACAGTGCCCAGAGTAGTACTTAGCATGCAGGAATTGCTCAATTATTCACTTATTAAGTGAATGATAAAAAAGTCTACCTTAAATTGCCTTAACTTTAAAAGTGTTCCAAATTTGTAATTTGAAATAAAATTTTTTTCAGAAATTATACTGAAATAATTTATGATAATCTGCTTTTAAAACATACTAATAGGGGGTGAGCCTAGTGTATGCAAGGCCCACTAGTGGGTGCAGTTCCCCAGCACTGCAAATCAAACCCAACCCAACCCTACCTCATCCCCTTTACCACAAGTCCAAGCCCAAGCCCAACCCCAGCCAAACCTATTAGTGTCTGTTGTAAACCAGCAGATCATACTTGAAACAAATCTCATTTGTATTAATTTTATAATATGTTTACAGTATAACTTCATTATAACACTCTGTTCCCCTTTAATGTTTCCAACATCAAATGTTAAAATGCTAAAAGAGATGAGAAGGTCCACTGTAAGTGGAATATGCTGTATAAGATAATGTGTTTTTAAGGATGCATGGGAAAAGACCAGGGGATGTGCCTTCTATGGAGAATGATGGTGATGTCATAGAACAGTCAAACACACGAATTTCATCTGCTGGAAGTGAAAGGTATAGTATGTGATATAAATTCTGCCCTTCAGTCACCACACTGAAACTGGCTCCTTGAAAAAGTAGAAAGGTATAGTATTTTGATAGCCTTCCTACCTAATGAGAAAGGAATTAAAGTGAAAAAAAAAAGTGGCAAAGAGGCAGTAAATTGAATTTATAGTACTTTACAGCATTATTTTGAAGAACAAGTTTTTGGTTATAAAGTCTGCCCAACATGTTCTGAGTAGGTTCCTATCATTATAAAGATATAAATTTGTTAAAAATAGAGATAGACTTGTAATTTAATTGAGTGAATATCTGTTTAAAATATCTTGGGAATCATAGTCATGCACTTTGACTGAAAATAATCTGAAAATATTCCTGCAGTGTGAATTTTTCTTGTAAAACTTGATTTTAAGCTTAGCAAATAGATCATTTTTTATGTTTCCTTTAGAAGTTAGTGTTCATATATGTGTCTGTCTTTGGGAAGACAGGAAATAACTTCATGACTTTTTAATTTTGATGCTTTCTTGTGTCATATATAAGACTATTCTTTTTTTTTTCTGTCTTTTTGAGACAGGGTCTCACTATGCAGTTCAGACTGGTCTTGAGCTCACTTTGTAGCCCAGGCTGGTCTCGAACTCACAACAATACTCCTGCCTCAACCTCCCGAGTGCTGGGATTACAGGTGTGAGCCACCACACCCGGCTTAAGGCTAGATTATTCTAATATATAGTATAATAGTTATTTTTTATTTTTGTCATATGTTCAAGGTGTCTCTGAAGAAATGTACTATGTAAAAAAATAATTGCATAAACAGTTTGTGTTTTTTCTAATTAAATTTTCATTGAGGGAATTATTTTTCCCCTTGTTTCTATCTTCAAGGAAGGTTTTTTATTTTTAAAGTAATGATCTCCTTTTCTAAGTATGTGCATTGTTTATAGTTTCTCTTTTAGGATTATATGCACTTACCCATTTTTATTACTGGATAGCCATTCTTATGAAAAAAAAAAGATTTTATTTTTTTTAATCTATAGAACCAATGAAGTAGGTTGAAGAAACAGATTTTATTTACAGTGTCATTCTGAGGTTAGGTTGACCTGGAACACTCAGTGTACCCAGGCTGTCCTTAAATTTGTAGTCCTCCTGCCTTAGTCTCCAAGGGCTAGGATTACAATTATATGCTACCACACCCAGCTAAAAGGTTATATTTTTATAGAGCCTGAATACATTGATATTTTGCTCTGTAAAGAAAAAAATTCCATGATTATATATGTGTATATATACACACACACACACATATATAATATATATATTTAGATAGATAGATATAAAAGCAAGGGGATCAAAAGATGGGTAGGCAGGGAGTAGGAGGGAAAGGAGATGAAAAAAGGAATTAAGATGTGTTCCATATATGTACCAACTTCCCACAAAGAATGCAAATTGTACTATACACCTGCACTAGTAAAATTTTTAAAATATGTACATTTTGTATTATCTATAGTACATTAAAAGGCAGTAACCCATATTACTTTTACTCTATTTTTGCTTCCTGAAAATTGTCTATTGTCTAGATATTAATCAATATTCTCTTTTTGTTTTAGTACTCAAGACAATGAACCATCCAAATCTAATCGAGAAATCTGTAGTCCTTTTGCAGGGATGGTCTTTGGTATGTACAGAATTTCCATATGATTATACTTTTTACAGTGTTGTATGAAAGATCTTTAATGAAAACTCTGTTATAATACTACTTTTAGAAAACATCAGTGCTTGTATTATGAAAGGTGCCATGCTGAACATTTAATATGGACTGTATAGTTCTGTATAATATTAAGGGTAAATAACTTAGTGGTGCACTTTCTTTGCATTACTGCAATCAAAGATATCAGCTTTTCCAATGATTAATATACATGTATGATGTTTATAAATTTGTTAACATACAAAGAGTTCTTTTATCAGTCCATTTAGCAAACTTTATACCAGCACAATTCTGTTTCTTTTTTTTTTTTGTCTTTTTGAGACAAGGTCTTGCTATGAAGTGCAGGCTGACCTTAGGCTCCCTTTATAGCCCAGGCTGGTCTTGAACTTGCAGCAGTCTTCTTGCCTTAGCCTCCTAAGTGCTGGGATTACAGGACTGCACAATCAAACCCAGCCTAACAATTTTCAAAGTTTACGATTTTGCCCCATTTTTGCTTTGTCTTTGCATGTACTGATAAAAAGTTTCCATTTGGCTGTACAGTGCCTGATGTTTCTTTTTGTAAAAGTTCTTGTGCTGGGATATATTCATATAATGACTATATGCATATAATATGTGGTATTCAAATGATAAGCCACTAATTAATTTTAAAACAACATTGTAAGAATGCTCATTCATCATAGAGTTTGTACTTTTTCTGGTATAGACATATATTCATAGGTGTAACCACTAGGCAAATATTTTATATAATTTTTTTCCTGTATTTGTGCCATTTTCCTTTGATATGTTAGCAAAAATGTAGATATCCTCTCCATAATTTCATCTACTGTTACATTTTCCAGGCTTTATTGCATCCTTGCATGTACTAATAGTTTCTTCCATGAGTTTTAAAAACTTAGGAGATTCTGGACTCTGGATATGATATTGTCAGAGAAATGTAAACAGTTCAAAAAATAGTCTTGTTGCATGGTATTCTTTATATGTCTGTTGGCATACATATTATTTTCAGACCTATACAATCTACTATCTACTAATGGTGCTATCCTCATAATTAGTAATATACCTATAAAATTTTTCATCTCATTAATTGTGACAGATTCCCAACATTGTTGAGATTTTCTTTCTTTTTTCTTTTTCTTTTTCTTTTCTTTTCTTTTTTTTTTTTTTTTTTTTTTTTTTTTTTTTTTTTTTTTTTTTTTTTTTTTTTTTTTTTTTTTTTTTTTTTTTTTTTTTTTTTGCACTAAAACCTCATTGTAGCTGGGTGTGATGGTGCATGCCTGTAATCCCAGCAGTTGGGAGGCTGAGACAGGAAGATTGTCATGAGTTTGAGACCAGCCTGGGCTACAAAGTGAGCTCAAGACCAGCCTGAACTGCATAGTGAGACCCTATCTCAAAAAGACAAAAACAACAACAAAAAAACCACAAAACACACACATACACACACACACACAAACCCAAAAAGAAAAACCAAAAAAAAACTATGTATGGCATGCATGTTTGTTTCTTCAGTTATTATTTTGAGTATTTCATTGACTTCAGATAATTTATATAACAGAAAGATCACTGAAATTAATATTTCATATTAAAAGTTCTACATTTCTCAGTTTTTTTTTTTTTTTTTTTTGAGACAGGGTCTCACTATGTAGTTCAGGCTGGACTAAACTCACTATTTAGTCCAGGCTGGCCTTGAACTTGCAGTGATTCTCCTACCTCAGCCTCCCAAGTGCTGGGATTATAGGCATGTGCCACCAAACCTGGCTTCTCAGTTCTGTATGATCATGTTTTGTCATGTTTCCATTTTTGGCTGCTATTCTTCCTCTTGATCTTCTACATTCATGTCCAAATCTGCATAATGTTTATTGAATGAATGTATTTGCTACAAGATTACATTTCCCTGTTCCTGGATAGTTAGAACCAATAAAATGACCATACTTCCAAAACTGATATTTGATGCATTCCCAATCAAAATTTCATTTTTTAAAAAAACCAGTTGGAGAAAACAGTCCTAAATTTCATGTGAAGCCAGAAGAGAACCAGAACAGCAAAAGCACCATTGGGTAAAAAGAACAAACTGGGAGTCATCATAATCCTGAACCTAAAATTAAATTACAAAGCTAATGCGATAAAAGCAGCATGATACTGACACAAAACAGACATGAGGATCAGCAGAACAGAACAGAGTATGCAAAAACAATACCAAGCATTTTCAACTATTTGATCTTTGACAAAGGGGCCAACAGATACACTGGAGTGAAGATACCCTCTTTAACCAGTGGTGTATGGAAAATTGGCTGTCCACACGCAGAAGATTGAAGCTGGAACTGTATCTCATATCATGTACTAAACTAAAACAAAAATGGATTAAAAAACTAAATGTTAAAACAGAACCATTTAACCTGCTGCAGATAATACAGGTCAAATGCTTGAAGTTAAGGACATTGTTAAAGACTTTTTGAATGGAAGAACCCTGGCTACAAAGGAAATAGTTCTGAGAATCAATAAATGGGATCATATCAAATAAAAAATCTCTTCACAGTGAAAGAAACAGCTAACAGTTAAAAGACAACCTACAATTGGAAAAATATTTTACCAGCCATTACTCAGACAGAGGACTAATACCTAGAATTTATAAAGAACTCTTAAAAAATTAGACCCCTGTCAAAAGACTCATTCAAAATATGGACACATGAAATGAATGTACTTCATAGAAGAAGTACAAATGGCCAAAAGTACAGGAAGAAATGCCCAACATTGCTGGCTATTAGAGAAATGCAAATTATAACAACATTGATATTTCACCTTGCTCCTGAAAAAATGTCCATCATCAAGAAATCAAATAACAAATGCTGGAAAGACTGTAGGGTAAAGGAACCCTTCTACACTGTTGGTGGGGGAATGTAAACTAGCATAACCACTATGGAAATCAGTGTGGAAATTCCGTAAAAAGCAAACTAGATGTTTTATTTGACCCATCTCGTCCCCTTCTGGGTATCTTCCTGCAAGAGTTAAAAACACCACATTATAATGATACGTGCATAACGATGTTTATAGATAGCAGCACAGTTCATAATATCTACATCTTGGAAGCAGCCTGTATGTCCATCAGCAGATGAGTGAATAATGTGGTGTTTACACAGAGTGAAGTACTACTCTGCCATAAAGAAAGAAAAAACTTGAGTCATCTGTAGGAAAATGAATGTACCTTGAAACCACAGTGTTAAGTGAAATAAAGCAGAAACACAAGCTTAAATGTCACATGGTTTCTCTTATGCGAGACATCCATTTTCCTATGACCCTGCGGATCAAACCCAGGGATTCACACATGCTAAGCTTTTACTCTCCCACTGAGCCATATGCCCTCCCCCAGTTCTTCTTCATTCACTTTAGCTCAGATTTCTTTATTCACTTGAATTCAGTTTTCTTTCCCTGTGCATGTGGTCTCAAAATTGCATTTGGGCAAAAACTAGAATGATTATAGAGCTCACTTTATTTTCTTTCTTTCAAGTATTATAGTGCTGTGCTGCTTATTGTTGAATGTCCAAAAAGTTTTTGTATGTTTTGCCTAATTTTCTAGTTATTTACAGTGGGAGATTAAATCTTTTGGTTGTTAACCCATCATGATTGGAAGTGGAATGGAAGCCTACTTTGATTTTAAAATACTGTTACTAACCTTAACATCATTCGTGGTACTCCTCTGGGAGCTTCACGGTTCCTAATGTCTGTGCGTAATGGGCAAACTCTACCCAGTATGATTGGGAGACCAATAATTAAGCCACTAGACAAATTTCTGATTTTGAAATTCTGAGATTTATGTGGGATTCCAATCATGTGTATCTAGATTGAGAGGTTATTTTTTGCCCCTAATTTATACAATAATGATCTTTTCTGGATCCAAAAGTTTTAATCAGCTTTTACATATGTGATATCAAGGTGAGAGGTTTTTTTTCTGGTAGGATTAAAGTAGCCATTCAAGTTTTTTACTGCTAGTATGATTATTGCATTTTAAAATGGTTAATCTTACTTACATGTGTTTGGATGTACTGAGTAAGGAGAAGGTAATTGGGAAGTGAAGTTAGGAAGTTATTGCTGCAGTTTAGGTAAAGTACAGAGAGGAACTAACCAAGATTAATGTCCCTTAGAATAAAAAGGAAGGGGACTCCATTTGAATTGAGTAAGAGAGGATGAACATCAAAGTTACGAGATATTGTGCCTCAATTACTGGGGCCACTAGCAGAAAACAAAGAGGGACAGTGGTTTGGAAGGTTTTATTTGAATGGAACTTGTTAGATTTAAGGGGTTTATGGGAAAATTAAGAGGAGGTACTAATCAGATTATTGGCAGAATAAGGACAGGGATTAGAATGTTTTGACTAAAGGTGGAAGATTGGGAGTTATTAATGTATCTTGTGTTTGACTCATGATATAAACTCTTAAGAAATTAATTGAAGTGCTGATGCATGTGATTTACTCCTTCTATACTTATATATTCAGTATTCTTTGACATAATTAAAAAATTATTTTTTGTTTTAGTTTTATATAATGCTTAAGACTAGATTTTTTTCTTAATCTCCAGGAGGCGAAGATCGAGAACTTACTCAGAGAAGGAAAGAGAAATATAGACTAGAATTATTGGAACAAATGGCTGAACAACAGAAAAATAAGAAACGGTAATGAAAAGTTTGCATTTAATACAGGTGTTTTGAATTTAAATGTACTTATGTAAAATGTCATGACTGTAAAATAAGGGACTCTTCCATTTTTGATTTATTAATCACTTATATATCATTAGTACATTGTAATTCAGCAGGGAAAATAAATGTTATGACTGTTAATTTTCTTTATCAGAGGTAACAAATCAAGCTATATATGTATTATGCAATAATCTTGTTATTTATTTCATTAACTTGCTCAGTTTTTTTTGTTTAGAGTAACATTTCATGGTATCTGTGTGCCTATTGGATTATCCCTTACATAGTAACAAACTATTTTATGTTTTTAAAATCTCAAGTGTACACATATAAATACAGTGTAAAATAATCATATGGTAAATCACAGGGGTTAATGTTGTATACGAGTCACAGTGTTTATAAACTTTTGTGTAGAAATATCTGCAAAATACTGGCTATAATTTAAAATTAGGAGTAGAAGTCTGAATTTTAGAGAATTTGAGATCCATTTTTTACTTTTTTTCTATTTAGGAGGAAGCTATTATCCACCTTCTGCCATTAGTCATCTTTTAACATCATTTTCTTTAAAATTCTTTTTTTTTTGGTAGCAGGAATCAAACTCAGGACCTTGTTTTTGCCAAGCAAGCACTGTTCCTCTGAGCTACCTCAGCCCTAAAATTCTTACTGGAAAGCAAGATAGTTTTGTTTAAATTTTTATCCTTTGTGTGAACTGAAAATACACCATGAGAAGTCTGTTTCATAAAGATTTTATTTTTGGATTTTGTGTGGATTACTTTGTACTTGTAGTATTCCATGGGCTGGTTTTAAGATACTTAGTCTATGTCAGTTACATATAAATTCTAGTTTACTCTGTATCAAGTCAGAAGATTGGATTTCTGTTAAATTAAGGTTTTATTGTCCCTTAAAGAATTTGTTTCTATTTGGAGATGTGTTATATAGATTTTGTGTCCAAGTATGTTTCAATGATGGTTATAATTTTGACAATGTTTGCTATAACTTTTTAATATATAAAACTTTAATTTTGTTTAGAGAAAAAGATTTAGAACTCAGAGTTGCAGCTTCTGGAGTACAAGACCCTGAGAAATCGGTAGGGGTTCCTGGCACCTCTTATTAATCTTTCATTTCATTATTCCTGCATCCCCAAATTTAGGGATAGATATTTCCTGGGAGACTGTTGAGTACATCAGTTTGAACAATAATAAAATAAATTCAGTTCTTATAAAATGCAAATCTTAATTCTCACCTGTTGTTTCATTGTCTGATTTTTCTTTTGCATTTCATCTTTTAGTTTGTTTTAAATTAGTCCTTTACTTCATTTACATGTAATATTTTAAAGGAAATATATCTGCTTAATTTACAATTGATGTTAATCTTGACTATGTCTTGAGCACTTAAAATTTCCAAAGAAACTTTAATTCTAGTCTTTAAGCCTTTTAGTTTTATCGTTACCTAATGTAAAACTAAAACAAAAATAATCTTTTTTCTTTAATTTTATAATTCTGATCATAAGTGAAATGAACTACATTGTTGCGGTTAAGGAGGAGGTAACAGTTTATTGCTCTTGCTACAAGTGCTTTTTAAATAGTTTGATGTATTTATTTACTAAGGCAAATTTTTGTTTCATTTTTGATGATTCAGATCTTTAATTTTATTAAAAAGTTCACTCTTTCATAAGGATATAGCAGAGCCAGGTGTGGTGGCGCCTTTCTGTAATCCCAGCACTAGGGAGGTTGTGGCAGGAGGATCGTTGCAAGTTTGAGACCAGCCTGGGCTACAAAGTGAGCCCAAGGCCAACCTGAACCAAATAGTGAGACCCTGTCTCAAAAAAGACAAAACAAACAAAAAGTAATAGTGGAACTAGGGGTAAAGCTCAGTAGTAGAGTGTGTTTAGTAAGCATGAAGCCCTGGGTTTAATACCCAGCATAAAAAAAAAAAAGAAAAAAAAAAAAAGAAAAAAGCAGTTTTAATACTGCACAGTATCTCTCCCGTGTGCTTCTGACTGTTTATAGAGTAAAACTTAGACTAATTTGAAAAATCATTCCAGATAAGGTAATCCGGGCAGAAAAAGCAAGATTAGCTCATAAGTTAAATATGTTTTCTTCTATCAGTAAATACTTTTGATGACTTTTGCAGTCAAAATTTCCTTTTAGTCAGTTGTAGTAGCCCATATTTGTAATCCCAACTCTTTGGCAGGATGAGTCCTGAGGATTACAGGACAATTAGCAGGACCCTGTCTAAAAGAAAAAAGTGAAATAAGAGATGGGGATGTGGCTCATTGCAAAGTTGCTGGGTTCAATCCTTGGTTCCACTGGAAAAAATACCCCTTTATTTTATAAACTTGAGATTTTTTAATATAATGTTATTTGTGTGTTAAATTTTGGAGTATCTGACATTTGAATTGAAACCACTAAAGAGTGTGCAGTTGATTTATAAGAATAAATAGCAGATGTATTTATGTATTTAATGTTTTTCAGAGACAATAGTTAAATATTACTTATGCATTTACTTTTGATATCAGATCTTAGAATAAGGACATATGAATGTTCTGTAGTAGGTGTTAGCACTACGCTGTGGCCTGTGGCCGAACCCAGCTGGTACTTGTTTTGTAAATAAAGTTTTATGGAAGCACAGCCTCCCTCATTTCTATGTTGTCTGTGCCTGTGTTAGCACTACAGCTGAGTGGGGCAGTTGTCAAGAGATTGCAAAGCCTATTATATTTACTCTTTGGCTCTTCACAGAAAGCAGTTGTTGGCTGTGCTCTGTAGAATACTTTGGTAGCAGAAATGGCAATGGATAGAGAAGTAACCGAGTAATGTATTACAATAGAAAGACTGGCTTAATTCCTAACTCTCAGTATTGATTATTAAAGGTGAGACCTCAGGTGATTTGTGTACTTGACAGAAAGCCTGTTACCCATTTATATAGTAAGAATTAGATCATGAAAATATTTTATAGCTATAAAACCCATATTCTATGACAGTTTTAAGTGCCTGCTGGGAGAGAGGGTCTTTTGAGCTCCCTTCCACCTTTAAGTTTGTGCTACTGTATAACAAACAGTTTTTTCCTTTATTTTAGCCTGATAGACTAAAGCAGTTTAGTGTGACATCAAGACAATTTGGAGAGATGACACCACCTGAAAGACCCAGAGTAGCTTTCCAGACTCCTCTCCCTCCTTTATCTACTCCTTCTGTCCCACCCATTCCATCAGTTCACTCCGTCCTTTCTCAAAATGAAGATTTGCACAATGGACTCAACAGCACCCTTGGTGAAATGGTGCCTCCCAGGTGCTTGTTTAAAATGTTTTGTGTTTGGGAATTAGGTAACATATATTTAAATTAATATTTGGAAGGATAAACTGAAGCAAATGACGTTATCGTTCAGTGATTTTGTATAGTGAATAGCATAGCTAAATACTTAAAATTTATTTTCTTTTGTTTTTTTTTCTCTGCTATTATACAAGGAAAATGTTTAACATCCTTTAATTGTTTATAGATAATTTTTTAGAATAAATCATTAAACACATTTTAGTATTGGGTTTTAGATCATATTTAGCTATTTTATATATTTTAACATATAAAAGCTATGTATTATTCTCAGTTTTGTTATTTCCACTTGGCAAACATTGAATTTGTCCTTCAACTTATGCAGAAGAAGTTTCTAATATGATTGTATATAAATATGATTTTATTTTAGCTCATTTCCTTAAATTCTTTCTTTGTTGCTCAGGAGCTATGTAACTCAACTTCCTAGGATAAAAAGTATTGAAATAATAAAACCTGTAACCTTGGTATTGGTATAAAGATTTGATTTTTGTAGATAGAAGGCACCATGCTATTCTAGACTATACTTAGAGAAAATCCTGTTAACATAATACTTTTGTATAACTTGTGCTTATTCTTTACTTTTATTAATTATATGAATGGATTTAAATCTGTTGATGTTTTTCTTAACTCTTCACAACACTGACATTTCTGTAGCATCCTTTCATTATTTAGTAAGACTTTGGTTTTTTATTTACTACTAACAAATGTAGGGCTACGTTTACTGTATTTATCAAGTGCTTTTTCTCTGATGGCTTCCATACTTAACAGAC
Organism: Hydrochoerus hydrochaeris; assembly: GCA_004027455.1. Taxonomy (NCBI): domain Eukaryota; kingdom Metazoa; phylum Chordata; class Mammalia; order Rodentia; family Hydrochaeridae; genus Hydrochoerus; species Hydrochoerus hydrochaeris. The sequence continues at coordinate 101,140 of PVLA01002426.1, forward strand.
ATACTTACATTTCAGGATATTGTATGGTGGTTTTAGCTTCTGGTAAGAGATTGAACTGGTTGGATTTACTATATGGAATTTCTACAAACTGTTGTTCAACTTTTGTTTTTTCATTTATAAAAGTGAAACAGCAAAAATTTTTTTTCTTGTTGCAGGGTTATGAATATTGTCTTACATAAATCTATACAAGCTATAAATTGTTGACAATAGCTCCTTTTTATAACTTTTTTGTTGCTATATCTTTGAAGTAATGATGTGTGACTAGACAAACTGAATTGAACAGTAAATGTGAAAAAACATTCACTACTGAAGAGAACTTTAATACCTTCCTAGTTCTTCACAAATACTTTGGAATATACAGAAAGGGAAAATCTGTTAATGTACAGTCAAAAGTGAAAATATTCTAAAATACCCTCTTTTTCTGTTGATCTTAGAAGTTGCATTTGGCATTTTTACTATTGAAAAAATTACTTAAATATTAACAGTTAAGTCTTAATATAATCATTAGAGCTGTTTTCTAATTAGTAATGAAGTTCAGGTTTTCAGTTTGTGAGATTATCAATGATTATATTGACTTAACTGTTAATATTAAAGTAATTTTTAGTTTACGTTATGGTTGATTTCCTGTTATAGAACAATACAGTTTACAAATTCGAAGTCCTGCTCTTCAAATTGAATCATTTACAGTCATGTGGTTTTGTAGCTCTGCCTTCTCTTCCTTAACTGTCTCACTTCTATCTGTACCAGCTCACTGTAATAACACGGTACATGAATTCCCTCTGCTGTAAAGTCTTCTGTGATTTCTTTCTTAGGTTTAAGTATGTCTGCTTTGAATTCCTGTAGCACTCTTTGCCTTGTTTTATTTACCATATCTACTTGTAATTGTCTATTTCTATATTATTCTTGAGGGATAGGGACAATATCTGTTTTCATTTGACCTGGGCACGTAGTGACTACTGGGTAGCATTTGATTGAATATTAGCTTGTTGGTGTCTCATGTAAGTGTTATACCTGAAATTATAATACTTAATGCTATATCATTTGGTTTTTGATTCATAATTTTTGTTGAATCATTAGGACAAGGTTGTGGCTTTTTCTAAATTTGTGATTAGTGTTTTGGGAATTATAAAAGAATAAGAATAATAAGAATAAGAATAATAACTTGTTTAAAAATTTGCAATGAAATATGTGAAGAATTCTCCATTTCTCTTTTGATACAGGATTGCCCCTCTGCCTCCACCTCCTGTATTACCACCTTTGACTACTAACTATCGAACTCCTTATGATGATGCATACTATTTTTATGGTGCCAGAAATACTTTGGACCCTAATCTTACCTATTGTAAGTCATCTGTACACATCTTTTTCCTGTGATTTGATTAAACATGGTTTTTGTGCAAGCAGAAGTATATAAATAAATAATTTTGCTTAATTTGAGCATATTTGTTGATTTGATAAAGCCAATAGTTGTTATCAGTCTATTTTTGTTACTATAATGAAATACTTAAAGCAGGCTACTTTATAAACAAAAGAGTATATTTTGATTCACAGCTTTGGAGACTAAAAGTCCAAAAAGCACATATGTGTCTGGCAAAGACACCCCCCTCATACACAGACACCTCACAGTATGTAATATCAGGCACATATATTTGTGTACTCTCCCTCTTCTTACAAAGCCACCAGCATTTAATTGTGAGGCTCCACCTTAACCTTATTTAATCACTTTTTAACGATCACACCTTGTAGTCATGCTAACCAGAAGGAAATACTTAATGCTTTTCCTTAGATAGCATTCTTATTATGTGTTTTTTCCTTTAGGGATAAAGTGCTGCTAAATGGGTATTCCAAAATAAATGTTTTTTTTTTTTCTTTTCCTTTTAAGATGGTTCAGGAATAATGGGAGTACAGCCTGCAGTTTATGCTAGTGCTCCTGTTACCCACCAACTAGGACAACCTATGGTGTAAGTCATTATCTGAAAGAATAATTTCTTTATTCTCCTTTTACCCAGTTTTAAAAAAAATTTTTTTTTACTGTGTTAAAGTGCATGTAAAGTTTCCATCTTAACCAGTGTACAGATATTTAATACATTCATTATACAACCATCTTTGAAACTCTTTCATTTTGTAAATTGAAACTCTGTATCTATTAAATAACATTGGGTCCTTACCTCATACCTTGGCAACTACAATTCTGTTATGTCTCTGATTTCAAGTACTGCACATACTACCTATGAACAAAATCATGCAATGTTTGTCTTTTCTAATGTTTCTTATTTCACTTAACATTCATAATTTTCATCTATATTATAGCATGTCACATTTCCTGACTAATAGTCCATTGTATATACCAGAAGTGTTGCTTATTCATTCATGCATTAATAGACATTAGTGTTGGTTCCTTTTTTTCCCCATGTTTTAACTGTTGTGAATAATGCCATTAGCATGAATGTACAGATATCTTTTCAAGACCTGTTTATAGTTCTTTTGAGTGGAAAATGGAATTGCTAGTCATATAATAATGTGTCCTCCCACCCCCTCAGAGATTGAACATAGAGACTACTGAGCTTTTTACCCATGCCTTTTTATTTTATTTTCAAAATTTAAGACAGTGTCTTGCTAAACTGCTTACACTGGCCTTGAATTTGTGATCCTCCAAAGTATCTGGGATTACAGACATGTACCACTATACCTAGTATATTTAAAAAAAATATTTTTGAGAAACTACCATACAGTTTTCCACTTTGGCTGTATCATTTTGTGTTTCAATTAACAGGGCACAGGGATTCTAATTTCTTTACATACTTGCCAAAACTTATTTCTTGTGTTTTAGAATTAGCTATAAGGGGTGTGAAGTGGTATTTTCTTATAGTTTTGATTTGTGTTTCTCTGATCATTAGTGATATTCAGCATCTTTTCATGTGCTTATTGGATATTTGTCTATTTCCTTTAGAGAAATGTTTATTCAACTCCTTTGACAATTTTTTATGTTGTTTGTTTATTTTTGTTTCTTTTGAGGCAGGGTCTTACTATGTAGTTCAGGTTGGTCTCGAGTTTGTAGTAATCCTCTTGCCTCAGCCTCCCAAGTGCTGGAATTGCAAGTGTGTGCCACCATACCTGGAAAAGTCTTTTTTTATTGTTACAGCTTTTTATGATGTGTTCTGGATATGACTACTACAATAGACACATGATTTGCAAATATTTTCTCTACTCTTTGGTTTTTTTTTTTTTTTTTTACTCCATTGATATTATCATTTAATACACAGAAATTTTAAATTTCTGTGTATTAAAGTCCAATTTGTGTATTTTTGATTATTGCCTATTTTTTCCCCTGTACCTTTAATAAATGTAAAACCTCACTACCTTTTGTGCTTTGCTTGATCAAGTCTTTGTTCAGGATAGAAAGAACATAGAAAATACACTTGGAAGTGGACCCAAAACCAGAACCTAAGTAATCACAGTATTATTCATAACAGCCCAAAAATGGAAGTGATTCAAATGTCTATCAATTTGTGAATGAATAGACAAAATATTTTTTATCCATGCATGAAGTAATATTCAGCAATGGAGAGGATCAAACTACTGATACAACGTGGGTCATTCTCAAAAATATTATGCTCAATGAAGGAATCCATATCTATTATGTGGTCAGTTTATATGAAATGTCCACAAATAGAGACAGAAGTCAGGCTACTTAGTGATTGCTTGGGATAAGGATAAGAACAGGGATTATAGGAAGAAGGGGTATTTTTGGGTTATGAAAATGTTGTAGTAATGGTTGCAGAATTCTGTAAATTTGCTAAATGTCACTAAACTGTATCCATAACACTCTTCCCTTTTTCTCATCTGCACCTGATTACAAACAACTTGGGCCTGTAGTGTATGTTGGAAGATAGGAAAAACAGTGAATGAAATAGACATGGGGACAGTCTGTCCACATGTAATTTATAGCCAGTATAATTGGTCTGAAAAAGTATTAGGTCTGTTGGGAGCTATTTATTCTGAATGCAGTGTGACAGTAAACACAGATATACTTGTTCATCCTGATAAAAGATTATTAATAAGGTGAATAGATTAATTATAGAAAGGAAACATTATTTTAAGTGATGCTTTTTTTGGCCTTTATTTGAGACAGACAGACTTTTACTCTGTTTTATTTTTGAAATGTTTAGAAAGAAGTTTTATTGACTAAATTATTCATTAAGTCATTATTATGGTGTTACTTTAGGGACTTCAGGCAGGTTTGTTCAAAAAAGTGCTTAAATTATGTATGTACTGCTTGGTGCATTATAACAGATATTTTCACTCCCTTGTAACTGCCACCTCCATCAAGAAATAGACCCAATAAATTTGACATTCCATGGATTGTTAGAGCAGAAGCAGGAGGGGGAGAGCTAATGCAGGAGTTACTAGATTAAAGTGTTCCTCTTTGACTTAAAGAGAAGAATCAACTCCCCACCCCCACCCTGCTATTTACTTCTGCTACTAAAGATTGAAAGCAGGGCCGTACATGCTAAGCCAAAGCTCTACTGTTCAGTTACATCCTCAGTGTCACCCTCCCCCCTTAATTTTGAAGCTGTGCATGGTGGCACACACCTGTAATCCTAGCACTCTGGGAAAGGTGGGGCTGTGAGAGAATTACCACCACAGCATGGGCAATTTAACAAGTTAGTGAAACCCTGTCTCATATTTAAAAAGATCTTTGAATGTAGTTTAGTAAGAAGGCCCTGGGCTTATTCTCAAGTACTCAAATGAATGAACAAACAAATTTTGAGGCAGGGTCTTGTGAAATTTCCCAGGCTGACTTGTTAAATTTGATCCTCCTGCCTCAGTAGCTGTGATTACATGTGTGTGCTATGATGATTATCTCCTTTTCTATTTTAAGATATTTTTATGTGCCATGCTGTTTCAAATGACTGTTGCATTTTCTTATTGAATTTTCTTATTCTTGAATAATTTCAATTCAAGTTAATTGTTTGATTTAGGAATACACTTGGACAGAATGAACTGAAAATTGCAAGTGATCCAGTGGTAAATTCAGGACTGATTTTTGAAGATAAACCAAAACCTTCCAAACAATCTCTTCAGTCTTACCAAGAGGCTTTGCAGCAGCAGGTATTCACTTATTCATTTAATCCTGAGTATCTTATTTGTTTGCACAGTGGTCCTTTAGAGCTCAGAGTGTGCCAGAGAAGGAAGGTGTGTCAGAATCATTATTCAACACTCAGATTTCATGTGGGTACACTGGAATGCTGTTGAAAGCATAGAGTAGTAGGAGTCATTGCTTGAGCAGTTGGGAGGGTTCACATGGTAATTGGTATTAGAGATACATGTTATATGACAAATAGGTTAGACACTGCTGTATATTTGTGGAATGAATGCTTTGGGAGAACTGGACAGTTAAATTGTGCTGGATTGTGAAGGGCTTTCAATTTCAACCTTTTATGGACAGCTAAAGGAAGAGGATTTTATCTCATTCTATTTTACTATTTATTTATTTATTTGGATTGAACTCACAACCTTGCACTTGCCAGGCAGGTGCTTACCTAATGAACTAATCCCTGGCCCAGTGAAGGCAGTTTTAAATGAAAAGAAAAAGGATTAGTTGACTGAGCAGAGCTGGCTTTGGGGAACATGACTGGTGGATAATTGGGAGAGGTGTAGCAGAGAGATTTCTTAGTAAACTACTTAGGTACGTGGCCAGGACGTGATAGGCTCTGCACTGAATGGAGAAGTAGGAAGGACACTGAAGAAATAATTCTAAGGTTTCATAGACAAGATGTGGATATAGGAAATGAGAAAGAACAGAGGGCTTGTAGATGTTTTGGAGTTTTCTAATCTAGGAGAATAATGAAACTATAAGCCAAAATAGGGAGTACGTAGAGTAGAATGTTTAGGGATGAGGATGATGGGTTCTTTTGTAGTTTATAATGTTCATAGAGTGTTGACATAAGAGTAACTATTAAATGTATGAGTTTTGAGGGACAATTCTGTTATCTTTGAGAGGGCCCTGGTACTCTTGTTTTGGATATGTATTCAAATTGAGGTATTTTTCTGAGTAATTCTACTTAGATTTCTTCTTAATGTACTTTTATTCAACTTTTACATGTGAAAAGAAATCTCAAAAGAATCATCTTTAAAACTTTAAAATTCTTTAAAATTCCCATCATTATTTTTGTGTGTTAGGTGTCTACTAATAAATATTGAATTTTGAATTCAGGTTTTGAGTGAGCGTATTAAAAACACCACTGACGAAACTAGATTTCTCAACTCTAGAAGTCATTTTATGTGTTTACTGACTTGTGCTAGAGTGAAAGAGTAACTAAATTTACCATGGCTATATTTTTGAGTTTAAAAGTGACTTTGTAAAATGTAAATTCTTGTTCATTGCCTATCCATATATCTCTAGAGAAGAATCCTGTGATTAGACTTGGTGATAATGTGAATGTATTTTCTTTTGGGTATTTTCATAAGGTTGTACTTAAAGTAGCCAAGCACTACCCCAGCAGTGTTGAATGTTCAGCTTCTCTAAATTCTGACTCTGTTACTCTAACCAGGTTGAGTAGATTTGGTAAAGCAGGGAGTAGACTGTGGCTGGGCAGTGACAGTGAAAGGGCAGATGGAAAAGGAGCAAGGAGGCCCTAATGGTTCCATGAAGCTGGTGAAGTTGAGGAGAGAATGGCTCTGGGAGAAGCTGGGGGAGAGAAAGAGGAGTTGGCTGAGTCTCAATGGCTTTACTGGTTTGAAAGGCCTCTGGTGGCGTGTTCTAGGGGGAACAATAGCTATAGCCATTTAAGTGCTTTTGAGTATTACAGATATTGGCAATTTTATACTGAAGAGTGAAATACCCTGAAAACTATCTCCAAATTTTGTTTTTCCTAACCAGAAAAACACAGTATCATCTGATATCACCAACTTCTTTATTAGCATACTTGTCCATTCTTACTTTGAAATGTATCTTATATTGTTAAGATTCAGGAAAGAGAAGAAAGAAGGAAGAAAGAACGTGAAGAAAAAGAAAAATATGAAGCTAAACTGGAAGCCGAAATGAAAATTTACAACCCCTGGGGAAAAAGTGGAGGTGGTGCTCCTCTGAAGGATGCAAATGGAAATTTGATAAGTATGCTATTTCCATAGACTCGTTTTTAAACTAAATTATTTTTAACTTTTTAAAAAAGTAGAGAGTAGAGAGAGATTGGAGTCACACTGTGTACAATAAGATCTCTTAATGCATTTTAACCCAAAAGAAACATTTTAATAATAAATATAAAACAGGTTAGAAAGCCTTTTTTTCTTCAGAGTAGAATTTGTTTACTTTTTAAAACTATAAATTTTTTTTATTGATTTAATTTTATTAGAAATTTTTTATCAACCGTTAGTATCCTAAGTGTAGAGAAAAGTTCATTTTAGTTCATCAATTAGGATTTAGAATATTTTATTTTTTGCTTATAAAACTCATTTACAAGTTTTTGTGTGGTTTTTAGATGAATATATCTTAAAAACAACTACTCTGGAATAGTTGTAGGGAAATATTGTTTTTAATTCATATATGGAATATACCTGCTCAATTCAAGATCTTTGAAAAAAAGATTTGACCTCAGAATTTTCTGGCAGGTTGTGGAATTATGTTAATTTACCTTTCAATTATGTATCAGTAATCACAACACAGACTTTGAAAAAGATGCTTTAAATAACTTGTATATATTAAGACAGTTCTGACTAGCTTGTAGCTATGCAGAATAAAAGTAAAGATAATAGGGTTTGAAAATTGTTAAATTAAAAATGAGAAAAGATAATTGAAAAATACCTATTGAAATGTCAAAATGTAGATTCCATATTACTCTTCATATATTACATATTGTCATATGGATAAGTGATGGCATGAGAAGATTGAAAGGTATTGAGTTATGTATTCTTATATAATATGGCTTTTATGCTTTATTAAATATACATTTTTAAAAAGGCATGAGGTGTGATTGAATAATAATGTGAAAATTCAAATTAAAAAAATTCTATGAAAGACACATTGCCTTTAATTCCCTTAGAATACTCCAGTTAATGAAAAGTACTATTAGTTAAATGGTAGTTAATGATAACATATAGTGCCAAATTCTCAGAGGCTAAAGGCAATGTAAGTTTACTTCTCATTTATGTCATGTTTTGATGCTCTTCCAAGATTCTCTTTTAAGACGTAGCTCAGGAATCTGAAACTTTTTCCTTTGCCGTTGCTGCTCCACTTTAGAATCCTTTATTTCTAGAAATGAGTAGGGAAAGTGTGAATTATTGAGTTACAAAATGTTGCTTTAGTAATGCTTGACCTAGCAGGAATTGAAAAAACTTCTCTGAGATTTCCATTTTTAGTAGTATTTTATTTAGTATTTAGTAGTATGTGTATTTTGTTTATTTAATACTGTAGGTTTGCAATGAAATAGAAAAGGTATACTATTGTATCAACCACAATAGTAATCTTTATAATAGTATATTCAAACAAAGTAAATGCATCACTTAAAAAGAGTATTAGTTATTTTGTGTGTGGGATTATATTTTAGAGAAAGGGGAAGCATAGTTTTTTGCATTACCATATTTTAAATGTGTAATAAGAGGCAGTGTGATGATCATGACTATATATTTTCTATACTTTATTTTGACTAACTTTAATTCTAATTATTTTTCTTACTCATTTTTGATCTTTTATTCCTAAGAAGCTAAAGAAACAGAATCTTTACTCTTAGTTCTTGAAGATTTCTTTTTAACAGAAAGTAGTTATTAATGAAATATTAAAATCTACTGTTCTCATAACTGTAAAGATAGCATCAACTCTTTTAAAGTAAATACTTATTTTATTAGTACCATTCTTAAGTGTTTCTTTTCTTAGTTCTTTATTAAAGTTTTTAAACATGTTCTCATAAAGACATAAATGTTGTAGTCTTTCAGTAGGTGAATGGATAAACAATGTGGTATATCCATATAGTAGGATGCAATAAGAAAAAATAAACTTGATGCATACAATTTGGAATGCTCTTATAGGAATTACAGCAGGCAAGAGAAACCCTTCTCTGAAGATTACTTATATAGTAAACGTATGTTTCCGTTATATAACTTTTAGGACTATAGGGAAGGAGAAGAAATTAGTGTTTGCCAGGAATTATGTATGGGTGGGGAAAGGGAATAACTATGAAGAGAGAGCATGATGAAACTTTTCTGTATCTTCTTTTGTCTTTTAATTTTAAAGAGGGTAAAACAAAACATAACAAAATAGAACAAAGCAGATCAGAAGAAAACAATGCAAGTGACACAGGATTTCAAAGCAAGACAACAGGAGATCAACAGTGACTACCAAATGTCTTGTTTTCTTTGAAATAGTTGTCCATATCTTCACGCTCACTAAACTCAAACAAAACAAAATAGTATAAAAGTGATCAAAACAGAAGAATGAAACCCTTACAGAACTAGACATTAGGAAAATCAACAATGGCTACCATAATGTGTCTTGTTCTTTTTAAAATAGCTGTCCATGCCTTCTTATATATTTAAATTAAATAATACAAAATGGACTGAAACCAATCTAAATGAAGAATAAAAGCATTACTGGACTTCATAGCATGATGATAGGAAATCAGCAATGGCTACCATAATGTCTGTTTTTCTTTGAAGTAGCTGTTCATATCATCACGCACAGTGTAATCAATTCTTATAAATTCTTTAGGAGAAGTTCTAGGCTTGTATAAGCCTCTACATGTGCACCTATCCTTTCTGTATTAGAGGGAAAAACAAAATAAAACAAATTACTAGAAAAACAAGAAACAAGACAAATAAATAACATAACACAGAGCCCAAAACAATTAAAATATAGGCTTTCAAAACAAAATGGTAGGAATATAACTAAGGTTGTTACTTTGCATGGTAATCTTCAAAAGAGTTCCTTAGATTATCAGATATAAACATGCAAAATTGATCCAATCCTATGAATGTTAACTGTTTTGTTCCAAGAACCAATAGCACAATCATCTTAGCTATCCTAAGTGTGTATATACAAATTTATATATTTTTTTCTTTTCTCTTCCTTTTTCCTGAGGTTTTTTTCCCCCTTTGAGCAGATTCTTACCCTTTCACAATATTTATTGAAGATTTTGTATCTTTTTTGCTCTTCTAGGGAGGCAATATAGTATTTACATATGTGATTTTGATTTATTTCACTTATAAGTATGATTTCAAGTTGTATCCATTTACCTATAAAAGCCTCAATGTGATCTTTTTTTATAGCTGAGTAGTACCTATTATATAAAAGTACCACATCTTTTTTATCCATTCCTCAGTTGATGGGCATTTAGGTTATTTCTAAGATCTGGCTATTATAAATTGTGCTGCTATAAACATGGATGCACATGTATCACTGTGATATGATATTTTCAATTCTTTGCGATTATGCCCAGAAGTGGAATATCTAGGTCAAATGGGACTTGCAATCCCAGCTTTTTGAGGAACCTCCAGACTGATTTCCACAGTGGTTGCACCAGTCTACACTCCCACCAACAGTGCATAAGAGTACCTTTTTCCCAGTCTCTCCAGCATTTATTGTTGTTGATTTTCTTGATTCTGGCCATTCTTTCTGGAGTGAGATGGAATATCAGTGTTTTAATTTGCATTTCTCTAATGACCAATGATGCTGAACATTTTTTCATGTATTTATTTGCCATTTGTATTTCATCTGAGAAGTGTGCATTCATCTCAGATGCCTATTTTTGGACTGGGTCTTTGAATTTTGAGGGTCTGATTTTTTTTTTTTTAATTCTTTATATGTTCTAGACAGAAGTCCTTTGTCTGAGGGACAGTTGGCTAAGAATTTTTCACAATTTGTTGGTTTTCTTTTTACTCTGTTGAAGATTTCTTTTGATATGCAAAAACTTTTGAATAAGACAAGATCCCAGTTAATGATTCTGGGAAGTATTTCCCATGTGGTTTGATTTTGTTTATGAATTCTTTGCCTACTCCTGTGTCTTCAAGATTTCTACCTACTTTGTCTTCCATCAGATTTAGTGTTTCTATTTTAATATTTACATCTTTGATCCATTTTGACTTTAGTTTAGTACATGGTGATAGACATGGGTCTAGTTTTAGTTTTTGGCATATGGATAGCCAGTTTTTCAGCACCACTTGTTAAAGAGACCTTTCTTCCAGTGAATGTTTGACCCCTTTATCAAAAATAAGATGCCTGAGTGTGTTTATAGTTGTATCTTCTATTCTATTCCATTGATCTTGAGGTCTATTTTTATTCCAGTACCATGCTGATTTTATTACAGTAACTTTGTTGTATAACATCAAGTCAGGGGTTGTGATAACTCCTGCCTTGCCTTTGTTGCCCAGAATTGCCTTTGCTATTCTAGGTATCTTCTGGTTCCAGATGAATTTTAGGAATGATTTCTCTAGATCTGTGAGGTATGCTAGTGGTATTTTGATTGGAATTGCATTAAATCTGTATAACAAGTTTGGGAGAATGGCCATTTTCACAGTGTTTGTTCTTTCTATCCATGAACAAGGAATGTCTTTCCATTTTCTGAGGTCCTCTTCAATTTCTTTTTTCAGGGTATTATAATTTTCACTGAATAGATCTTTTACTTCCTTTGTTAGATTGATCCCTAAGTATTTCAGTTTTTTTGGATGCTATTGTGAAGGGTGTGGCTTCTCTTATTTCTCACTGAGTTTGTTATTTGTGTATAGAAATGCTATTGATTTTTGAGTGTTGATGTTGTATCTAGCTGTATTACTGAATTTAGTTATGCTATCTGGAAGTATTTCAGTGGAGTTTTGGGGGTCTTCGATGTAGAGTATCATGTCATCTGCAGATAATGATAATTTAACTTCTTCTTTTCCTTTCCTTATTCCTTTTATTTCTCTCTCTTGTTTAATTGCTCTGGCTAGTATTTCCAGTACTATTTTGAATAGGAGTGATGATAATAGACATCTTTGTCTTTTTCCTGATTTTAGAGTAAAAGCTTTCAATTTTTGACTATTTAATATGTTGGCTGTTGGTTTGTCATAGATGGATTTTACCACATTGAAGTAAGGACCATCTATTCCAATTTTCTGTAGGGTTCTTATCATGAATAAGTATTGGATCTTATCAAAGCCTTTTTCTGTATCAATTAAAATGATCATGTGATTCTTATCTTTGTCTGTATTGATGTGGTGAATTACATTTATTGATTTGTATATGTTGAACCATCACTGCAATCCTGGGATGAGTCCTACTTGGTTATGGTGTATAATCTTCTTGATGATTTGCTGTATTCTGTTTGCCAGTATTTTATTGAGAATTTTTGCATCTATGTTTATTAGGGATATTGGCCTGTAGTTCCCTTTTTTGGTTGGGTCTTTCTCTGGTTTTGGTATTAGGGTAATATTTTCTTCCAGGAATAATTTAGGAAGAATTGCTTCCTTTTCAATTTCATTGAAGAGTTTGAGGAGTGTTGCATTAAGTCGTCCTTGAATTTCTTGTAGAATTTTGCGGTGAATCCATCAGGACCTGGGCTTTTCTTTGTTGGTAAGGTTTTGATTACATTTTCAATTTCATTAATTGAAATTGGGTTATTCAGCAGTTTTATATCTTCTTGATACAGCTTTGGTAATTCATATGTTTCTAGGAATCTGTCCATTTCTTCTTCTGTGCTATCAAACCTATGAGAGTAGAGGTTTTCCAAGTCAGTATTGATGATCTATTTCCACAGGGAACTTTTCTGTATCTTGAGTATAGTGATGTTATGTGAAACTCTATATGAGTTAAAATTTAAAAATACTATTCACTGACAGAAAAATGTCAGTAAAAATAAAAACAATAAAATAAAAAATTTAGGGGCTGGGGATTTAGCTCAGTGGTGTAAGCACCTGCGTGGCTGGCTTGAGGTTGTGAGTTTGATCCCTGGTACCAAACAAATCAGAAAAAAATAAAAATAAAAACTTTGCCACATCAAAAGATGTCCAAAAATATCTCATAGTTCTGATTATAATGGATTAGTAGAATGATTAAACTTTTATTTTATTTTATTTTATTTTATTTTATTTTATTTTATTTTATTTTATTTTATTTTATTTTTGTGATACTGGGGATTAAATCCAGGACCTTCAGACTGAGTGACAGCCACAGCCCACTCTTTTTAAATTTTGAGAGAGGGTCTGCCTATGTTTCTGAGCTGCCTAGAATGGAAGAAAACTTGTAATTTTTCTACGTCAGCATTGCAGAGTGCAGGTACATGTCAGCATGTTTGGCTAAACATTTCTTGACATGTACTTCAATGTTTGTGTTTTATCTATTTAACCTAGTTAGATTTGGGGTTTTTTTTGTGTGTGTTGTTTTTTGTATGAAATTTGCATTCAAAATTTTGTCATTTTTGACAACTTGTTGTGATAACTACCATCAACACAATCAAGATAGAGGACTTTTTCAGCTCTGCAAAGTTTCATTTGTCCCTTCAAGGTCGTCTTGCACAATTATGTGTTGCCACCAACGTGTGATCTGCTTTCTGGCCTCATAGTTTGGCTATTCATTCTGACAGTTGTTCTTTCCTTTTGAGCAGTTTCTTAACCTTTCATAGTATCTTTGTACCTTTTGGGTATTATTTACTCTTTCAGTTTCTTACACTAGAGAGAAAATACAGATGTTTACATATGTGAGTCTGATTTGTTTCACTTACGAGTGTGGTCTCTAGTTGTATCCATTTACCTATAAAAGCCTTAAGTTTATCTTTTGTTATAGCTGAGTAATACTCCATTGTATAAAAAGACCACGTTTTTTTTTTATCCATTCATTGGTTGATCGGCATTTTTGTTGTTTACAGGATTTAGCTATTACAAATTGTGGTGCTATAAACATGGGTACACATATATTGCTGTGGTATGATGTTTTCAATTCTTTTGGAAAAATACCCAGAAGGGGAATAGCTGGGTCAACTAGGACCTCAAATCCTAGTTTTTTGATAGATCTCCACACTGATTTCCATAGAGGTTGCACAGTGGTTACACTCACCAACACTGGAGAAGGGTTCCTTTTTCCCCACATGCCCTTCAGCATTTGTTACTGGATGATTTTGATAGCCATTCTTTTTGGGGTGAGGCGAAATCTCAGTGTTGTTTTAATTTGCATTTCTCAAATGACCAGTGATGTTGAACACTTTTTTATATATTTATTTGACATTTGTATTTCTCTATCTGAGAATTGTGTATTTATCTCAGATGCCCATTTTTGGATTGGGTCTTTGAATTTGAGGGGCCTTTTTTTTTAATTCTTTATATGTTCTAGACAGAAGTCTTTTATCTGAGCTACAGCTGACTAAAATTTTTTCCCAATTTGTGGGTTTTAATTTGAAGTGCAAAAACTTTTTAATGAGATGAGATCCCAGTCGTTGATTCTTTGAAGTATTTCCTTGCAGTTTTTGTTCATGAATAGTGATTTACATTTAACATAAAATCCTGTGTTTGAAATTGGCAAATTATACTTATGGCCAAAATACATTTATTTTTTTTTTTCATGTTTTAGCTATATTCAAACCTTTGTTGTACCACTTCACAGATGGACAAAGAGTGAGTGACTGAAAAAACCTTTTTTTTTCTAGTATAAAGCAATATGAACTTTGTTGCTAAATCTGATCATCTTAAATTGTTATTTAAAATTATCTTTAAAATTATGTATTCTTAGTGAAATTTTCTATATAAACACATTGAATATTACTGTAATTGACATGAATAATCACAACAGTAAATTATGTTACTGATTTTGAAGTTTATTACAGTTTTTTAGGATATTTTTCTCAACATATGGTTTGTATAGGCGACTATCAGCATAAGATATGCATTCCTTGAATACCCATTTGTTTGGTAGCAGTGCTCTGGGTGTCATCCAGGAATGAATGAGCTCCACATATTACTGTCTACTAATAGAAAAAGATAGAGGAATACTCTGTGTAATATTATAGTTAATTTTTTTTTGATACCAGGAATCGAATTCAGGACTTTGTGCTTGCCAGGCAGGTACTGTGCTGCTGAACTGTATCTCTGGCCCTTATAGTTAATTTCTTACTTACACTATGAGATTAATTTCTCATTCAAGTTATATTATTTGATGTTGTATTTCTCAAGGGGGCACAGTTCTTAGCTGTTTTTGGTGAGACAGAATACCTGACACCCAAGATTAAAGGAAGAAAGGTTTATTTCAGCTCACAGTTTGTAGAGGTTTCAGTCCATAAGTGGCTGGCTTCAAGGCAGGTGGCATGGCAGAGGGGCATCACAGAAGAGAAACAGTTCATGGTAGACAGCAGGCAGCAAAGCAGCGAAGTAGCAAGCAGCAAGGGATGAGGGGCAAGCAGCAAATGACCACAGCAGTCCTCTTTCTGTCCCTTATTTCTGTCCAGACTGCAAGCCTTTAGTGCAGGTAGTACTCGTACCAGGTTGGGGCTTTCCTCTATTCATACCCAGAACTACGCCAAACTACCTCTGTCTTGATGCTCAGCATCACACACTATATCTATTCATTTCTGAAAAGTCCCACCTGTGACTACCTGAGGCTTTGGGAGACATGCAAACACAGGCCATGACGTTAGCGTGCGATCTTAATTTTTTCATCTGTTTTTGTTTTTCCTCCCATATTCTAATAGCAGACAGAGTTTCATGACAGTTTTAGGAACACATACCTAGCATGCTGATTCTTGGCTCTTCGGAATTTTCTTGCCGTCCACTTTTCTCTTCAATTTCATCTGGTCCCTCTTACATTTATAGGTGTTTCCATTCATTTCTTCCCCTCTATCTCTGAATATGTTGAGGACATTTGTATTCTTTTATTTTACTTGTATTAAACACAAGCAGATAAGTACTCTGGTTTTGATCATGCTGGTTCCCTTATCAGATAAAATACATTTTAAAAAACCTTTGTGGCTATCATTTTGTACCACCTTCTTGTTGTTTAAGCCATAGTATGACCTCTAGTTTTTATCTCTTAGAAATGCTACCCTTTGCAAAGTAATCATTCTAATTTCAGTCAGTCATATCTTCTTTGAAATGATTTAGCAGTTCCTTCCTTCCATTAAGTACTGTGCATACCCTGAAATGTCTTCTTTTTGCTTTGGTTAGCATTTATTAGTTGTATAAATCAGATTAGACTTGGTCTGTAAATGTGATTTTGTCACAGACACTCATTCTCTCCTGCCTGTTGCAGTTCTTCAGGACTTCTCTACAGATGATCTTCAAATCTCTGTTTGCTCAAGTTTCTCATTTCTTTAAAAAAAAAAATAAAACAAAACTTTGTTTCCAGCATGGCTTAGGAGAGCTCAGTTTCTTTCCAATGGCCCTCTTCACAGGGTTCCTTCAATGTCATTTGATGTTTGGTAAATTGTTTATACCTGGCATGCAGAATCAATGTTTAAAATCAAACTCACCTTTATGTGCTTTTTCCATTAATGGTACCATGATTCTGATCATTCAAACTGACAGTTGCAGTGTCCTTTTGAATTTCCATTTATAGTCAGTCAGTAAAACCTGTGTGGGTTCTACCTCTCTATTGTTTTTTAACTCTTGTTTTAATTTGTACTATTACTGAAGTTGAGATTTATTCTGTTTACCTGGGTTCTTACCATTTCTTCATTATTACTTCATTATCCTCCTTTGTTTTTCACATACATGCCATAACATGTATCAAAAATCTGACCAATTTATTCCATATTCAAAGATTATGGAGGATTCTTACTGCTCAAGTTTACATTCTTTCTCTGCCATTTACTCACTTTGATCTTTGAACAAATTAATTTATTTCATTTTTCTTATATATGATACAGGGTTAAAAATAGCAGTATGGGTTATTTTGTAGTATATAAAATGCTGAACTTTTAATGTTGCTTGCCATTATTACTAACAGTGATTCAGTAATTTCTCAGCCTCTGTGCATTACCATCTACAGAAAAGAATTGAAAACTACTATGCTTTTAGGATGTTTCAGAATAGGCATGTAATATATAGTTTATTGTTTTATTTGTCATTATTCTCTTTTATGTACTTTGTGTTGTAGGTCAGAAAACTGTATTTATTTTTTCACTTTGTTCTACTTATTCTTTCCCACTCATCTTTGCATTTGAAGAATCTATCCATTTTCTAAGTCCAAGCAGTCCTTAATGTTATAGCAAGATGTAAACTTTCTTGATTCTGAACTTCCCTTCTCTTTTGTAATATTTGCATGTTAATTACCATGTTCAGTCTGGTATTCTAATTGTGATTCATGTTCAAAATACATCCTTGAATGCAATATATTTTTTTTTTTTTGTACCGGGGATTGAGCTCACGACCTAGCGCTTGCCAGACAGATGCTTATGCCGCTGAGCTAAATCCCCAGCCCCCACAACGTGCTTCTGATAAATGCTTCTTATATCTGGATTTAAAGGTCACTTTCATTGCTGTCATATTATCCCAGTTTTTTGGGGGTAGGTAGGGGTTGGGAGAAGAGCTGCTTTGTATTTTTGTTCTACTGTTTCAGGATTGTATTTTTAAATGAAGCTTTTGAGTTTTGCAGATGTTCAAGTCTATTTCTGAGATTGGTTGTTTGGATCAGTTCTGTGTGTTCAGGCTTTTGCTGTATCTCTTGCTGTATAGTGAACTGCCTTCAAAACTTAGTGTTTTAAAATTATAAAAACTTACCATTTTGAAATTCTGTGAGTCAATAATTTGTGAGTACTTTGAGGTTATAATCAGCTAGACCTCCAGGTAGCTGAAGGCTTGATAATGGCATCATAATTTATTTCCTATATAGCTCCCTAGCATGGCTTAGGAGAGCTCAGTTTCTTTCCAATGGCCCTCTTCACAGGGCTCCTTCAATGTCATTATGATATGGCATTTAGCTTTCTTTGGAGCAAGTGATCTGTGGATCAAATAAGGTGGAAACTATGTCATTTATGAACCAGCATTAGAAGTCATATATCATAAGTTTTACAATATCCTAGTCAGAAGTTCTCAATTACTAACTCTGGATCACATTGTAGGGAGTGTTGAGTTCTACTGTTTCAGGATTGTCAAAGAATTTGTGGATGTATTTTAATACTACAGTCCACATGAATATGTTTTCATCAAGAGAGCTGATGATTTTGGGTAAATTTCAGTATAATTTGTTTTGAATTATTACCGTGTTCTATAAAGAAATTCTAAATTCTGAAGTCACTGTCAATATGGATTTATGGAATGTCAAAGATATATATATTCTTAGTTTTTCTATTTTGAGTTAATTTGTAGGATTATTTTTTAAAAATGTCAAAGTTTTGATAATTTTGTATCTGTTTTCAGGGCATTAACATCACTGAATTATTCTCAGATTTGTCTTATTTTTTTCTTATTCTCTATTTTAAGAAAATATATTAAGATTACCAGTAAATTATAAAAATGTGTTTATTAAAATAAATGGCTTATTTTTCCCTCTTAGCTGATTTGAATAGGATGCACAAACAAAATATAGATGCCTACCATAACCCAGATGCAAGAACATATGAAGATAAAAGGGCTGTTGTATCTCTAGACCAAAATTTAGCCACTTCAAATGCTGAGAACCTAGAAGATTCTGCAAATAACAACTCAGGTTTTTAATCACATTCTATTTTTTTCTTTTACATTTCTAAAGTTGTTCAGTATCATATCTCCTTTGTTCTTTGACAGAGTTCCAGAGTTCTTATTGTGATTTTGAGAATTTGGTTATTCTGGTTCAGAAGGATAGCCTATTATTTATGTTATTGATAATACATTTCCTTCATAGTTATTGTGAAAAAAATTGAAGAGGGGAAGTTTACTTCATAATATTCTGTATTTCTTCTCAGCTTTGTAACTTACTACATTTACTTTAGCTGCTACTAACATTTTTATTTTGCTAGTTAAAATCAAACAGTTTTACACGTACACAATTTACTTCTTACACTTATGGTTGATTGAATAAGTGACAAGGTATGAAGTATATTATGATAAAAAAGATTTTTTTTTTGCTTGTTTTAGTGATCACTTACTCTTCCTTGTAAAATTCTTCCTTGTAATAAGCCAAGTATTTACAAATCCAATATCTGATCATAGCCCTTTTTCTTAAACAGATATCCTTGACTTTCAGTTATGTAGCATCCGTTAATAAAAGGTTCTAGAAATTGAAATTATTCAGTATCAATACAACTTGCAAGGAAAAGTCTGTCTTTATGAAGCATATATGAAAAGATGTTATAGTTAAAAGCCAAAGGAAATTTAAAGAATATACTTCTTAAACTATATTCTGATGCTTATAAAAGTGCATTTGTTTACTATAAAACTGCTTTTGTGCATTCACAGAAGTTTTGAATATCATCTCAAAAGGAACTTTACATATTCATATTCTAACATATTCATGACCATTCATGCAGTTTTGGGTTTCTTTCCCCATATGACTTATTGGCTAACCAGTAAATAGGGAGCTGTAATTAGTAATATTAGCTATATATTTTTCAAATCCTTTAATTTGTGCAGTCCTTTAAATTACTTTAGGAGATGGGACATTTTTTCTTTTTATATAGGCAGCTTGTGTCATTATTTGATCTCTCAGTTTTGAAAAATTAGGGTTTTCTTTGATCTATAGTAGATTTACTCTTTTGCCCTTTGGGTCCAGTATTGATTTTTGGAGCACTACGATTGGCACCTTTAATTTTGATGAAATTATTAATTTTGCTGTCTTAATTTGCAATAATTCAATGTATGGTAGGATCATCAAAAACACTTTTATATGCTGCTGAGAGAATTTTGGCTTCTTTTTGATTATTATTGTTTTTCTTTTCCTCATTTGCTGCTACTTCCAGTAGTCTGTATTGAAATCTCAGTACTTTGGATCTCCACTCTACTCTTTTGCTTCATAGCTGTTGTTATGTGTAGTTATATCGCAGCCTAGAACTTATTATTGTAATAATACTTTTAGGCAGCTAACTCTGGTCACTAAGTAAAAACACTAGAAAATAGTAGTTTCTATGACTCATTCCCAAGAGCATAAGCGTGATGACTGAATATACACAGAAAAAACTTGTAAATAACCTTTCTGTTGCCTAGGTGTGGTGGCTCATGCCTATAATCCCACAATTTGGGAGGCTGAGGCAGGAGAATCATTGCGAGTTTGAGACCAGCCTAGGCTACAAAGTGAGCTCAAGGCCTGGCCTAACTGCATAGAGAGACCCTGTCCCAAAAAGACCCCCCCCCCAAAATATATGTATATGTATGTATGTATGAATGTATATATATATATATATTCTTTCTGTCCTGCCATCAGATTTTTGTGCTGGCGATATTCACCAGAACAGAATGCTCTGTTTTAAGAAATCATTTTTCTAAAACCCAAATATTTAAAATTTAATTTTTGTGAATTAAAATTCTTTATATTAAATGTTTCCTGAAGAATTAACCTAAAATAAACTTTGTAAATGCAAGAAACTATCCAAAGCTGTGTAGTTTATGATGTTATATATTTATATATATAATACATGTATGTATCTATATAGATCTTTATATCTCTGTATATACTTGTGTGCACATGTGCACATATGTATGTATTTATTTATTTATTTATTTATTTATTTATTGTGGGACTGGGGATTGATTGACTCAGGGTCTTGTGTATGCGAGGCAAAGTTTCCACCACTGAGCTATATCCCACCATCCCATCCCCTTTTAAAGTTCTTTTTGAGACAGTATATCACTGAGTTGTCCAGGCTAGCCTAGAAGTTGTCATCCTCTTGCTTTAGCCTTTTGAGTGGCTGGGATTATAGGCATGTGTCTCCAAGGCTGGCTACATTTACTGTTTTTTACAGAGTTTTTAACAAGTTTTTTAGAGAGAGTTCAAATATATCTGAAAATCAGATGTTAAGGTAATTTAAGGTTCATTGTCCTCTAATATTTCATCAATAGAACTCTTTTGAGGACCTTCACAATATTCTGTGGGGTTTACCCCCACCTTTTTCCTCTTTTACTTCTGGTTCTTAGATGAATTGCTCTTTATAAAGTTCAATACTGATCTGACTTAAATTTATTTTTTTGCTTACTGTGATTAGATACATTTATATTTTCTTTGGATACAGTAAATGTTTCCTGTAGCTTTATTTTTTAAAGTAATTTCTGAAAAAATTTATTTTGTTTGTCTCTAATATATTTTCTTTAATTGTCCCAAAGATTTAGAAGGTGAAAGATATTACTCAATTTTGTTTTGCTCATCAACTATTCCAACTGCATAAAAGAACCATCAAATTGTATATTTAGTTTTCATAAGGAACATTTTCTAGTGGAAAAGTGAATGCATGATGTTTAAGTCTTGATTTGGCTTTCTGCTGATTTGTTCAAATAAGCATTAATAAAATTAAATACAGAGGTAAAGTAGACCTGGATAACAGCTAAACTGTCAAGTGATTTGACTATGCAAAATGACACAAATATGGGAAATGCTTTAGATTGATGATTTTAAGAATGAATTAGTAACTAAAATAATATAAAAAGTTATGTATTGCTTAAATTTAAAAGCCATTTTTTTCTTATTGTATTCAAAGGGACTCCCAAGGAATAATTGCTTTCCAAATTGTTTTTATGAAATAATTTTCTCTTCAAGAATATATAAAATACTATTTATAGATAACATCTAATAATTTTTAATTTTTGTATTGACATCCCATTTAATAGTTTAAAAATTAAAAACCATTATAATGATTAAGACTCATCTTAACTTAAAAGTGGTTTTATTGCTGACTTTATAAACTATTTGAACTATAGCTGGGAAGAATTTTGGAATTACTGACTTCTAAAAATAATTCTAGAAATTTTAAATATATACTTACATAATATACTTAATATGTTACTGAGAACTATTATTAAGCAGTGGGTATTCATACACATACAAATTTTTATATTCTTTTTATAAATTCTAATTTACAGACTTTGTTGTGAGCTGATTTGTTTAGGCTGTTAGCTTTTATATTCCTTTGATGTCTTTTAGCTGTTATAGATACAATATGATTTTTCAAATATTTTAGTCTTACTATTTTTCTTCGTATTTTTCATTTGACCCTCAGATTCTAGTTTCAGCCTTCCTCTTCTGGTGTTGACCTCTGGGTATTTGTGGTTAGCACAGTTTTTCAAAATTGGTTTATTAGAAACTCATCTTTCACTTTAACATTTCCTAATGGTATGTTTTTGTAAAATGTCTTTTTAAAGGCCATGTGCAAACACAGAGCTCTCCTTTTGCTCGGGGAAATATATTTGGTGAGCCTCCAACTGAACTTCAGATTAAACAGCAAGAATTATACAAGAATTTTCTTCGTTTTCAGGTGAAAGACTCATCCAATCATAACTTTTAAGTTTTATAAGAATTCTAATAAGCTAGCAGATCCCAGCAGTTGGGAGGTTGGGTCAGGAGGATTGCTGTAAATTCAAGGCCAGCTCAGGCCACATGGTGAGTTCAAGACCGATCTAAACTATATACTGAGACTCTTTTAAAAAAACAAAAAACTAACAGAGATTTTAGGACACATACTAAATTTTAAAATGCCATAAAATTATCTAAAATATATAATTTATATCAAATGTGGGTAGTACTATGATGTTTTATCTGAAAATACTAAGTGAGATGTATATTAGGTATAGCAATTGGCTTTTCTAAATCTTATTAGATCATTCATTGTGAAAGAATGCTGAGATTCTAAAATTGAGTCATATATTCATGTATTGGGTAAAGAATAAATCTTTATATATGTTTATAAATTAGTAGAAAATCAGTCTTTTTCTCCAATAATTTTATATTCTTGACTCATTAATGTAGACTGAGAATATATAAAAATTAGATACTGTCACATTTTGCAGCCATATGCTCCATTTGCTATATAGGCAAATATAGTGGTACCTTGGTCCATGAATTTAATCCTTTCCATGATTCTTTCCAATTAAGCTCATAAATTGAGATGCCACTTTAATATTTAAAATAGTAGAAATGCCAAAGTTATTCCCAAAGGGAGACCCTTAATATCTAGTGTTTAAGTGAATTGACTTACCAGACTCCACATTATGTCCACTCTTGTGCAGCATACTAGGAACAGAGCTTGAGATGAATGCAATACTTACCCAAAGGGGACTCATAGTTTCTTCTTTCTTTACCTCCTTCCTTACCTACACTTACAACTCAGTGTCTGATTAATTCTGTGCCCTGGTTAATCTTCCTTGATAAAACTTTTCACATCTGTTCTTTACTAAAAACCTTGCAGTATATTTTGTATGCCTCCAGACCCTTCACCTTTACATTTAAGGTAATCCAATCTAATCCTAATCTCTTAAACAGATTTCACTCCAACAAGTCATCTTTAATGAATGTAGTCTTTGAGGATAAATGATCTGGCATTAATGTTTAGGATATATTAACGGAGCATTAAAAAAAGTAGAAACAGGTATTTTAGTGTAGAGCAATGACAGTAAAATGAATAGAAAGTCCTTTTTACAGATCAAGAGAGTATAGAGATAGATGTAAGAGAGTAGTGTCAGATATCCTAAGGGTATTGATCATTCCAGTCAGACTGTGACAGGTTAATACAGAATCACCTTTCAACCTGAAGGTTCTGTGATACGTTGTTTATGATGACAAGTCAAAGTTTAAATTGCTCCAATTTGCTCAGCCAATTACCCTAGTCTAAGGTAGCTTTTACTAACCTCCCCAAACTTTTACAGTTGTATAGTTTTTTAATTGTTTATAAAATATTTTTACATAACTATTTTATTAAGCTTCAAAATTCTCTGGGAGATATATTGTATCTATTTTAGGACAAGTAACTAAAACACAGACTAACTGGTTTTTTCCATGTTGGTGGAGGTGTTGAATCATGAGGCCAGTGTAGTATTTACACACAGTGGAGTACTGCTTTGCCGTAAATAAGAATAACTTGAGTCATTTGTTGGGTGATCATGTTGTTAAAGAGAAACAAATCAGACACACAAGGTTAAATATCACATGGTTTCTTTCATATAAGAAATCCAAAATATAAATAAAGAACAAAATAATACAGAAAGTAAGGAGATATATTTTTCACATGGAGAGAATCAAGAGCTGGAAGGAGGAGGGGTAGGGAGTGGAAGGAGATGAAAAAAGAATTAAGATGTGTTGTTACATGCATGTATCAACTCCATGCAAGGAATGTCTACATTGTGTACTACAAGCATGCACTGATAAAAACTAAAAACTTTAAATAAATAAAAATTCAGGCCTTTCATCCAAAAAGAAAAAGAAAAAAAAAAAAAAAAGA
The DNA here is from genome assembly GCA_004027455.1 of Hydrochoerus hydrochaeris. NCBI lineage: Eukaryota > Metazoa > Chordata > Mammalia > Rodentia > Hydrochaeridae > Hydrochoerus > Hydrochoerus hydrochaeris. The sequence continues at coordinate 125,424 of PVLA01002426.1, forward strand.
GCCCCGTGCTTGCAGCCATGTCTTCTGACTTTAAGTATTATATCTTCAGTACCACACTTGGATTTGTAGGATTTCTAGGGAGTCTTTCTCTCTGAAAAAACTACCAGTGATGGGAGAAGCTTTAACTTTATTAGTTTCAGCCTCTAGTTCTCCTACCCTAATAAACCTTAGAGTGCCTTAGACTAGATTGCTCTCAGATGCTGGTTTTCAAGTTTTTATTTTAGGAGCTTCTTAAAAAAATTTTTTTAACCTCAAAATGAAATCTAATACACAACTATAAAGTATAAAATAGGCAAATGATATTTATTATTACTATTAAAAATATATTTTCAGATAAGTATCCAAAACTTAATTGTTAAGTATTTTAAAATGTCACAAATTGTGCAGAAAATGGCAAAGAATGTTTAGTCCAAGGTCTGCACAAGTAAATAATACAGGAATCGGAAAAAGGAATTCAGTGCTGAGTATGAGGTTTGTTGGATCATAAATGATGTTTTCTTTAGATAATATGGTTTTTTCTTTTCTTTCCTTTTTTGAGACAGCATCTTGCTGTGTAGTTCAAGCTGTCCTAGAACTCACTATGTAGCCCAGGCTGCCCTTAAACTCACAGCAATCTTCTTGCCTCAGCCTCCCTAGTCCTGGGATATATAGGTGTGTACCACCATACCCACCATTTTCTAGATATGTTGTATTTGAATAAGTTTTGTATACTACTTAGTACTAAATATTAGGCTTACACAATTTAATAATGCTGTGAGAAGTATTAGAAAAAGTTTAATTTTAAAATCATGGGACATGTGTAAGATGATTAAGGTTCTTATCATTCAAAAAATTAACATCATTTGATAGAGTAACCTTGAAACTAGAAGAAATGCAGATAATAAAATAGAAATAATATCAATAAGTACCTGTAATCCATATCTAAGGGTTATAAATCTGTTGATATCATTTAAACCAGAGTCATGAATACCCAGTGCTCATGTTGCCATCTTCCCTGCCCTCCCCTTCATGGAGACTATGGACTCTTTCTTAGCCCTTTACCTTCATGTCTTAGTGCTCAAGATGAAACTTTATTGTGAATCCTTGTGTCCTAAGTTTTCTTACACAGCGATAGGTTTAGTTCTTTTCCCTTCCCTCCTCCTTCCCTTATTTTTCCCTTCCTCCTTTCTTTTGTTTTCAGCTCTTCCTCCATCTCTCTCTGTTTCCCTCTCCGTCTCCTTCCTCTCTGTGCCCCTGCTTTCTTACAGCAGGGATTGAATCAAGGATCTCACATTTACTAAGCATGCACTCTACCACTGCCTTACACTCCCGATTTTTGTAGTTTTAGTTTTTATCTACCGAGCATTTTGGGGAGGTGGTCCTCATGTAAAAACTGATTGAATACTAAAGTATAATTTCACTTGTTGTTTGAGAATACTGATCAAGTCGAGGAACTTTTTTTTCTTTTTGAGACTGACTTTATGTAGCTCAGGCTGGCCTTGAACCCACTATATAGTCCAGGTTGGCCTCAAACTCATGGCTATGCTCCTGCCTTGGCTTCCCAAGTGCTGTGGTTACAGGGGTGTGACACCACACCTGACCTAAGTCCAAGAATTTTGAGTTATAACAGCAATATTTATAGAATGATAAAATCATGGAATATTTATTGGATACCTTCTGTGTAAGAGGTACTTTTATGCTCACACACTGTTTCACTTTAGTTCTTTAAGCACTCTGGGGTATAAACAGTAACTTTTTTGATAAGAAAATGGGGTTCAAGAAAAATTCTTAAGTTACACAGTCAGTATTTAATAGAGTTAAAATTTAACTCATGGCTTTTAACAGTACATTATATTTAATTATAGGACACTAAACAATTCAATGATTTATTTTTTGTAACTTACAAAAGAGGGCATAAAATACTGAATGTATTTTAATTCAGATTAATTTCTCAATAGTTTTATAAAATAATGGCTACATTTCTTTAGATTGAGGAAAAGAAACAAAGAGAAGAAGCAGAGCGAGAAAGACTGAGAATTGAAGAAGAAAAAGAAGAAAAACGGCTTGCAGAACAGAGAGCACGAATTCAGCAAGAGTATGAAGAAGAACAGGAGAAGAAAAGGGAGAAGGAGGAGGAGGTACAGTTTTTCTCTACCCCGGTTTACAATTTAGTCTGGGAAAAGGTATCTGTTAATTATAAGGGATAACAAACTTAAAGTACATTTAGAAATGTGTTTACTAGGTATTATTTTACTGAGGTGAAAAACTAATGTAAAAAGAGAGATTAGTAGCCAAATAATAAGCCTATGATGGTATTATAGTACATACCTGTAATCCTGACTACTTTGGGGGCTGACGCAGGAGGGATCGAAAGTTGAGGTTAACCTGTGTAACTTAGTGATACCCTGTTCAAAATAAAAAATAAAAAAGGCTGACAATGTAGTTCAGTGCAGAGCACTTGCCTAGCATGCTTGAGACCATACACTGAATCCTCAGGATCACACAAAGTGATGGGCTGACAGATGTTATCAAATATGTCTAGCATTTATTAAGCAGACAACATTTTTATTTTTAAAGAACACTATATCATCTGTGTTTTTAGTTTTATCTTTCTAGTTTGGCAAATTTTTGAATGTACTCCCTTATGTACATATGAAATATGTATTTTTCTCTAATTTAAAGCAAAGATTAAAAAATGAAGAGCTCATTCGGTTAGCTGAAGAAAGGCGAAAAGAAGTAGAAAGAAAGAAGAGAGAAGAAGAAGAAAAGCATAACCTGCAACTTCAGCACCACTATGAAAGGGAAAATAAGATTGGGGAAGAAACAAAGGTAAAATTTCAAATAAAAATGTCAGTCAGACCCACACTTTATCTCACCTTCACTGAGACAGCTGTGGAATTTAAGAAAAGGGGGAAAAAAGGAGAGGTTATTTGTATTCCTTTTTTCTGTCTTTCTACTAAGTGTAGACTTAGTGTGCTGAACTTCCTATGTGGTGCTGTCACTGGACTTTATTGGTACTTTCTGCCAAATGAATGTAGTGGGTTTACTTAACCTTTGCCATTTTCATTCTCCTTCCTATCTATGGTTTTTGTTGGCAAAAAGAATGTGGTATGTAGACTTAGTGTTCTGTTAACTGTTTTTCTAAAAAGTTGATGACAAGCTAAGTACAGAAATAGTATTTGGAAACTTATAACAACTTGTCAGCAATTGTATATCTATTCATTCTATTAATAAAAATATTGGATTTGAACTTTAATTACCTGAAAAATCATTTTTATGTAGTAATTCATTCTTACTCTGTTCTACATAATTGTCCATGATAGAGTGGAAATAAAGAAAGTGGTGCTGTACCACAGAGTGATTTTGAGGTCCTTAACACTGAGACGGGGAGTTGATGTTCAGGGTTAGGTACATAAATTACAGTTTTTAATCTGGTTACCAGATAAAAGTTTCTTCCTTAGAAATAGCTAATTGACTCTCATCAGGATCCAATTCTCACTCCTGTTCACATTTCAGTTAGATTTAAAAGTTTGCATGTAGCTGTTATTGGGGGCTTGTTATAAAATGAATATTTCTGAGTTCCCATCTGCAGGGAGTCTGAGGGATACATAGGAATCTGTATTTTATGGCTGTCCTTAGATGCTCTGATGTAGTTAGCCTGGAGGCTATATTTCAAATGTTCTTGTCTGTCTTATAAGTGTAGCCCAATTTAAAGTAAAAAAATGGTTCACAGGAATTTCTATTTTTTCTTCTTCAAAGCAGGATTTCTCAAAAGATTCACTTTAACCAGTGGATTAGTCCGGTGTATTTAGAATGTAGTTTGGTATACTGTTCAGTATGTCACCTCCTTCATATAACATGAGCCATTTCTTTCTTTCTCTCCTTTTCTCCTTTCTGTTTCCTCCTCTCCTTCATTTTCTTCTATCTCTTCTACTCTCCCTCCTGCTTCTCCTTACTCTTTTTAGTGGTACTGGAGATTCAACCCAGGCTTTCATAATCATGTACAACTCCAGAATCTCTCAGGATCTCACTAAGTTGCCAAGTTGCCTGCGGTGGGCTGGAACTTGAGATTGTTCTGCCTCAGCCTCCCAGAGTGATAGGATTAGAGCTGTACACAACAATGATCAGCAACATGAGTCATTTTCTTTTTTTTTTTCTTTTTTTGTGTGTGTTTTTATTAATTTCTTTCCTTTTTAATTAGATTTGTTTTCAATACATAATAAATACTACATTCATTATGAAGAATTGGTGCATACATATAACACATCTCAGTCCTTTTTACTCTCTGCCCATCACCTTCCTGTCTCCACATAGCCCATCTTCTTGTTCCCTGTCATCTGTTTTTTATTTTGCTGTGAGTCATTTCTGATAGACTCAACTGTGCTGTTTGATTTCTCATCCCAGGTTTATGGCAATATAAATTAAGTATCACAACTAAAATTTATTGAAAGATTATTTAAAAGAGACATTGAATCTACTAATCTGGAAAATTTCCTTATCCATAATGCTCTTAGTGCCAGTAAATCTAGATTTTAGAGGTTGATTTATATGGTTTCCCAAAAAGGGATTTTGTTTTTGTATTCTTCTATTTCCCTTTTGTTATTAAGATGATTTTTTCACTTTTGCTATCTATTCTATATTTGGAATAATATTGCTTTATTTGATTTTTTTAAACAGAATCTGAATGTTACATACTTTTAATTAAGACATCTAAATCTATGTCATAATCATTGTATTTGATCTTATGTAGTTTAATTTCTGACTCTTATAAAATGTATTTTATTAGAAACAGTAACAAGTTGAACTTCTTAGTCTTGTATAGATCTATAGTATATATAGTTTATATTACATAGATTCCTATATGTGTGTATGTATATATATTTTTTTCAGCACTTGAGACAGCCTTCTCCTGTAGTTCCTGCTCTTCAGAACAAAATTACAAGCAAACTCCAAAGACCTCCTTCAGTTGACAGCATCATAAGTTCCTTCATTCATGTATATACTTTCTATTTTTGTCTTGTTACTCTTGATTTAGTTATTTTGAACTAAGGGGCACTAAGTGAAATTTTTTATTTATCTTAAATGTGGATAGTTTAAATGATTTTAGATCTGAAATATAGTAATGTCTACATTAATCTGTTCTTACTATAATTGTAAGTGATAGTACTTGGTGCCTCATAGTTTAATTTTTCAAAAAACTAATTTAACAAATAGTTCTCCTCCAAGCTCCTAAAGAAGCCTTTTCTTTGAAAATTGTATTCTAGCTAGCTGTAGTTATGCTTATGAAGTTTCTTACATTTTAGACTGAGTTACAATCAAAAGAGAGATGGAAAAATGTTCTAGAAGCTTTGGTCCTTGAATTGATGCTTGAAGAATCAGGGATTTGCCATAACGGGGAGGGCAGAGGACTTTCATTGTGTGCAGGATCTGTGGGTCAGGAGGGCAGGATGCTCCATGTGGAGGAAAGTGCTGGGGTTTGGTCTGGCCTACTGACACCTGTGTGCTAAGGTAGAGGCCGGCCCCAGGCCCTGCTTCATCTGTATGTACAGCAGCTTCTGCCTACTTGAATCACTGCCTGAGCTCTGTCTTCTTTCGGATCATTAGTGGCATTAGATTCTCATAGGAATGTGAACCCTAATGTAAACTAAGTGAGAGGTCCTGAGTTCGATATCTGCTATTCCCCTCTAAAGGTCTGCTGAATGTGTTATTTGGGGATCACTTCGTGACCTTGGTTAGGGCATTGTTGTAGAAACAAAGGCAGTAGCTCTGTGTTGAGTGAATGGGAATATGGAAATAGACTCCAGAAGTATACATTTATTATTCTTAAAGAAGCTTGGCTGTCAAGGGAAGGAGAGAATGGACACTAGATAGTGAGTGAAGAAAGGCGAAGAAAGACTTTTTTTTTTAAGTTGTAGGTTTTATGCATAGTTTGAAAAGAGGATGCTTGCAGGGAGAAAAAGAAAGAGGGTTGACTTGAGAAAATAAAGTCATTTCTCTTTGGAGAAGGGAAAGGGTTTGTCCATTCTGCTGAGAGGAAAAGTAGGTAGAGATGTGGGCATGTTTTCAGGTAGGATATATGTGTTTAGTTTCCTAACTCTTTCAGGCTTCTAAGTAGAAAAGATGTATTAAGCACATCTTTCCCATTATTGTTAAACAGGAAAGTTCAATGTCCAGGGCACAGTCTCCTCCAGTACCTGCAAGGAAAAATCAGCTCCGGGCAGAAGGTAGAATTAACTATTAAATTTGTAATCTAGAATATTTCTTTGTTACATCTTTTTGTTTTGAAATAATTACAAAGTTGCAGAAAGTTGCAAAAATAATAGAGGTACCAAGGACCGCTCCCCTAAGTTCTTCCTGTCATAAGGTCTTACAAAATACAGTATTACAGCCAGGAAGTTAACCTCAGTGTAGTCTGCAAACTGACCTTTATCAGCTTTTGTCAGGATTTATATTTGTGTGTGTGTGGTTTTAGATGTTTTTAATCATATATTTGTGTAGCTACCACCACAGCCAGATTTCAGAGCAAGCCTGTTGCCTCAAAGAATCCCTTGTGGCTGCACTTTCATAGCTCCACTCTTCACCCCTCAAAATAGCTCTTAGCTTTTGAAATTCCTGTACTGTCAGAAATGTGTTTTGGGGTCTTAATGATATTCACAAATAAGATCTGTGTATATTTGTGTATTTTTTTTTATTTAAAGAAAGCAAAACAGATAAAAGGGTAGATACACAGAATTTCAAAAAACGCTAAGAAAGCACTAGTTGATAAATTACATATTGTCATCTTAGAAATAGTTATTCAAGTCACAAAATTAAAGCATAGAAAGCGGACAATCAAACTGAGTGCAAACCGTTCTGTTCAGTGATCCAACAAAAACTTAGTAATGTGGTCATCTATCTTACACACTTAAACATGCATGCAGTTATAGCTTTTATAGCACTTTCCTTCCCTTTCTTTTTTACAATAGCTATTACACATTTTGGATCTTAATACTGCGACAGCTTTTATTACTTTTCACACCATATTTGTGAATTTATAAAACATTAAAAAATATGTCATAAAAATTTATGATTTTTATAATTGTTAGGTTTTAATGTCAAACTTTCGTTCTTATACTTGTCTTTTAATTATCAATGGGAAATTTTAGAGGAGAAAAAAAATGTGATTATGGAGTTATCAGAAATGAGAAAACAGCTTCGCAGTGAAGAAAGGCGTTTACAAGGGCAGTTACTCCACATGGACAGTGATGATGAAAGTTTTATAAGGTAAGTTTAAAATTGCAATTTTTGTCTCTGTCTCTGTCTGTTTTTGTCTCTTGCTCTCTCTTTCTCTCCCTGTCTGTGTCTATCTGCCTGTCTGTCTCTGTCCGGTCTATATAGTTCAGGCTAGCTTTGATTGTACCATGTAGTCCAGGCTGACCTTGACCTTCTGCCTTGGCCTCCCAAGTGCTGAGATTATAAGCATGTATGTTCCACCATGCCTAGTAATTTTTGTTTTTTCTTGAGTTAAAAGATTCTTGTGTCACCTGCCTACTAATTCTGTAGTTTGGGAACATGATTAATTCATTTTACAATTTCCTTACTTTTCTTAGTCTTCTACAATTAGATGTGGAAATTTGATAATGATATGAGTAGAAAATTTTAGGAATGGAATAGTCACAGTCAGTTTCATTTTAGAACTTGTAAATTTTCTTCAATAATATACTTTCTAGAATAATTATTTTCTAGCAAACATTGGCTGCCAAACATCTTTGACCATTGTTTTTAGAAGGACTCAAATATCCTAAATTTTTAGTAGGTCATAAAATCAGCATAGTGGCTAATTATCATCCTTTCTTTTCTGTTTTTAAAAATAAACTCCCTGTTTTGGGATTTTAGGTTATGGAAAAGTTGTAAGCGTGGTACAGTTTCTGTGTTAACATGGTATGTTACCAAGGAGCATTTGTCATAATTTTGAAATGGCCCCAGGTTTCCTTTGTGCTAGGCAACTGCTCTACCACCACTGAATCACACCTCCAATCCTTTTTTTTTTTCCTTTAAAAAAATTTTTTTTTAATTTTAAGTTTTTGAGACAGGATCTAAATTGCCCTTTTGGGCTTTTTTTTTTTTTTGATACTGGGGATCGAACTCATGACCTAGCACTTGCAAGGTAGGTGCTTATGCCACTGAGCTAAATCCCCAGCCCCTCCATTCTGGGTTTAACATGTGTTCCTCCTTCAGCCTCTTGAGTAGCTGGAATTATAGGTGTTTTATCACCCAACCTGATTCAGAGTTGGTTCTTTATTTTACTTTCATAAATATCTTCACAAAAAGAATCTCTTATTAATTAATTCCCCACAATTATGAGCTCCTGTTTTGTGCTAGGCATAAAATAAATACGATATAGCTTACATGCAAATAAAATCTTATGGCCTTATTTATAGCTTAACAGCCTATTTAATTATTAGTGTTATGGAAATTAGGAGTACAATTTAAATGTCTCTTTAGAGTCTTTGTTTGATGTTTGTTGTGATGAATTTCCCTAGAGTTCCTAACACCCTTGGTGTGTAGTAGAGCTCTGTGTCAGCTTGGCAGGTTGTTTCATGGTCTTAGTGTGTATGCTTTCTGCTAGAAAGGAAACTCCATGGCAGTAGGCCACAGCTATTTCTCCCTAGGAATTTAGGAGAGATTTAGTGATAAAGAAGTAGTGAGGGCAGCCAGGAGTGATGGCTCATGCCTGTAATTCCATTACTTGGGAGGCTGAGACAGGAGTATTGCTGTGAATTCAAGGCCAGCCTGGGCTACAAAGTGAGTTCAAGGCCAACCTGAACTGCATAGTGACACCCTGTCTCAAAATGACAAGAAAAAAATAAAGGTGGGATCTTATCATCATACAATTATAGCTTAGAGCTATGTTTTCAAAAAGAGGAGCCCCTACTTATTTCTGAGGGGAGCAGGTATAGAATTTTTTATATTAAATTTTATTTTCAGGACTAGAATTGCCATTAACCGTTTTTATCCTCACTTTTTATTCCTTCCCTGAGCTACCTGCCTAGTATACTAATTTCCTGGGTACCAAAGGAGTAGCAGTGTATAGGTGATTTGTTAGGGATCAAGTTTCCTGGAAGCTTTTATAAAATCACACAGTGTCCTCTATGTTGAATAGAATGTTAATTCCATTGTTCTGTGTACAGTTCGTACTTGGGCTGAGAGGAAAGTACGGTTATCTTGGGGAATGGGCACAAGTACATAATACAGCTTGATTTTTTTTTTTAAAATTCCCTTCCTCTCCTGCCTCCCTCTTTTCTAAATCCCCTTTCCCCATTTTTATTCTTGTTGATGCTGTTAATCTTATCCATGTTCATGACATACAGTATTTACATTAATTGAGATTATTAGGGTCCTGTGCATTACATATCTTTATTCTATTTATTTCCCTAGCCCACATTCTTTTAGACCCTTTCATGCTTGCAAGAGGATCTATCCCTTTGTCTCCTTCTATTCATCCTGCATTGTGCTCCTTTTTTGTACTTTGCCTTACTCAAATGAGAGCTGCTGTATATTTAAGTCTATGTGTCTGTTTTATTTCACTCAACATTATATTTTCCAGGTGTGCCCATTTTCCTTCAAATGTCTCACATTTATCATTTTTTATAGCTGAGTAGTATTCCACCACACCACATTATCTTTACCCAGTTGTCTGTTGAAGGATATACAGGCTGCTTCCAGGATTTAGCTATGGTGAATTACACTGCCATAAACATTGGTTTGCATGTGTCACTGTAGTATGATGTGTTAGGCTTTTTGGGAAGGATACCTAGAAGGGGATAGCTGAGTCATATAGAATTTCTAATTTTAGTTCTTTGAGGAATAGAAAGGTAACATTTACTGATCATTTAGTTCATATTGCTTACTATGGCAGGTATATTATGTGATTTTTCTTCTCTTGCTCTCAATATGATGATAATGGGTGGACCTTATATCTTATGGATAGTGAAATCAAAGTCAAACTACTAATAAGTAGCAGAGCTGGTATTTGAATCTCAATTTTTCAGTCCTCAAGTACTGTGATCTTCAAGTTCAAGCCAAGCTTGACAACTTAAAGTCATTTACTTAAATCCTGTCTCAGATTTAAAAAAATAAAGTAAAATATAACATAAGAGCTGGCTGGGGCTATAGCTCAGCATGAAGGTCCTTGGTCCAATCCCCAGTGCTGCAAAAAACAATCACCCTCCCAAATTTTCATCCATCAACTGTGTGAATATACTGTGGGAAAGCTGAATTGTTCTGCTCTTCCAATCATCAAGACATTTTGCAAAATTGTAATGATTTTATAAATACCTACTCATTAAGAGATTGAACTAACAGATAGAATAATGTACTTAAAAATATATGGTGGGGAAAGATGCCAGATTTTTTTATAGTGAGTTAAATGTAAAGTCAAGTTTCTTTCCATAAACTGCATGTATTATGATTTATTGTTTATGTGTAGGAAAAGAGAAAGGAATCCTGTGGATATATTTGACATGGCCAGGCATCGAGTACAAGCTCCTGTCCGGAGGCAGTCACCTAAAGGCTTAGATGCTGCCACTTTTCAGAATATTCATGACTTTAATGTGCTGAAAGAGAAAGGTGAGTATGTGCTGCTGCTTTAGAGGTACAGCAAGAGTGTTCAGGGAGCTTTGAAAATATTCATACAGTGGTGCCTTGGTTCACGAATGCTTTTGTTTGGGAACAGTGTGGTTCACAAACAGAGTGTTTGGCAAAATTTTGTTTTTGTTTGTGACCGTATCCCATCTGTCTCCCACATGGGCATGAACATGGCCTTCTTTTCCAGAATTGTAGAGTGAATTAAGTTTGTGAACTGAGGTACATCTGTACTATTTCTTAAAAGTAAATTTCATTTTTAATATATTTTAAGTTATAAATAAAACTTGTATACACTTAGATAATCAGTTTACCAGTCTGGTAGAGGAAGCTTCAGTCTGGCACAGACTTGTTTTGGAGGTATCTAGATGCTTCAGTGTGGGTGATGTAGATTAACATGAAGAAATGGACCTTGGTGTATAACAGAGGTTGGACAGCAGAAGAGAGCTTGGGAGGAAGACAGGAGGAAAAGCTGCAGTGATTGGCGGAGAAGCAGGGGAATGTTGGATGCTGAAGGCTGTGGAAAGAAGTGAAAGTATTAAGGAGAAATAGTTGTGTGAGAATATCACAGGGTCTCAGGTGGATCAGAGGCATTGGTGACCTAGGTCTTTTTCTTTAGAGTGATGAAATCAGAAGCCAGTTAACTTTGGAAGGAGGATTGACTGAGAAGTAATCAGCCTAAGTTTACCCTGGGAAACTGTGTGTGTGTGGGAAGGAAAACAGAGGCTCCAGGAGGTGTGAGGCCTTGATGGGATGTATTGTGAAAATACACTTAAGGAGGAAGAGGCTTAGGAGACAGGAAAGAGAGGGACCCATCATGGAAAAGGGCACGGCCTTGGTGGGTTGGAGATAATGCAGAGGAGAAGAGCCTTTTAATGAGAGAGGAAGAAAAATTTTAGTAGTTGAGCAGGGTTTTCAAATATAAAATGTGAGAGGAACCTTTTTTTTTTTTTTTTTAAAGAATATTTGACAGAGTAAGTGTTGGAGCAGAGAAGGCAAAAAGCATTTTTTTTGGCACTGGGAATTGAACTCAGGAACTTGTGCTTGCCAGGCCGGTACTGTGCCGCTGAGCTAAATCCCTGGCCCTGAGAAGGCAACTTTTGAATATGTGGTCATCTTACAATGCCAGAAAAATCTAGAATTTAAACTTTTTTGTTTTTGAAAGTAGTATCTATCTGATTAGAGCAAGTTTTTAAATATCAAAAGAAATAGGAAGAAATCATTTTATACACCTATCTATAAACACCATTAAATTTTTGGAAGTTTTATCACTTTTTTGAGCATAATTTACACAAAAGTAAAATCGAACAATGGTATGATTGCTATTTTTAAATTTTCTCTCATTTTTTGCTTAGATTTACATATATCATTAGTTATATATAATTATTTTATGCTGTCTTATTGATAACTCTGCGAGGCATGATATTAAGCCAGTGAGTCTCAGAGTTTTGTCTAGAGTTTTTGTTTTAAACTAAACCATTATTCTTTCATACTTTTCTCATGTATACACAGGTTTTCCAGAGGCCACATGGCAAATGATGACTTTCTCTCTCTGAAGTTAATAGAATGTGTACTTTGGTATTATGTTGTAAAAATTTAATTGTAAATGTGGCATATATATGTGTGTATATATATGTATGTGATACACTTTCAAGTTTTCTTTTTTACTTTTTAAATTTAAAAATAAGTTTTCCCTAGAGGTCTTTGATTTTTTAACAGTGTGGAGAGAACTTGAAGCTACAAGGGTTAGACACATCTGCTCTTTGTTTAGCCTGTGACTTGGTTGTTGGTGGTGTTCCTCTCCTTCCCTTCCCCCCAATAAGGCTGAGCCTGGAAATGGTGAATCATCCGAGTGACCAGAACCTCATCTGTTCATTTTGCTTTTAACCATTTTTTAATTCCTGAATATTCAAGATGCTTCCTATTTCACTTTTTTTTTCTGATGTGATGTGTGGAGTTGAACCCAGGACCTTGCATATGCTAGGCAAGTGCTCTAACACCTGAGGTACATTTCCAGCCCCTTTAAATTTTATTTAGAGACAGAATCTTGCTAAATGTTCACGTTGGCCTTGTGCTTGTGATCCTCCTGCCTCAGCCTTTAAAGTTGTTGGGATTTTCACATGTGCACTGACCATTTTCACTATATTCTTGTGATAATGTCTGATCATGAGGCTTTTTACATATTGAGTATCATGTCTTTAAATTATATCCCACCAGTGTAATTAGCAGGACAAAGGAAATAATGTTTTCAAGACTTTTTTGTATGTCAACTATATTTTAATTTTTGATTCAAAAATTAATACTTAACATTTTAATTCTCATCAACTGATAATTTATGCAGTTTTGCAGAGGTGAGTTCTCAGACTATCATTTCTTCTAGTAAGGACACCTCTTTCAGTATTCCAATCAGTTTGCATTTACTTGTTTTTTGCATGATATTTATTTGTAAGGGATACAATTGGCTAGTAACATTATTTTCATTTTTTTCAGCACATTTTATTATTTTTTGTCTGTTTTTAAGACAGGATCTTGCTATAATTAATTCAGGATGGCCTTGAAGTTACTTTGTAGCCCAGATTAGCCTTAAACTCAATGGTGATCCTCCTGCCTCAGCTTCCTGACTTCTGGGATTATAGGCTTGTTGTATGTTACCTAGAAATTTTTTCAATATACATATTTTAGAGACCTGCTGTAATTGTATAATCTCATGGCTTCGTGAGTCATAGCCATGTGGCTAACCACTTGGATATGTATACGTGCATATGGTTTCCCTACTGGTCTTCTGGGTGGCATCTTGGAGGAGTGGGGAAGTAGGTATGTAGAATGCCTTATCAGAAGCCCTGCTTGTTCTGGGACTTCCTTATAATGTCATCATGTTTGTGGAAAGGCGTTTGTTAAAGAATATGAATTTCATGTTCTTTATAGCTACTCTAATGTCCTTTGACTTTAGTAATATCCCACTATTTGTTAACTATTGTAAAAGTTTTATAAAATTTTATTTAAAAAGGATTCATTTGTTTGAAGAAGTTTTAGGTACACAGCAACACTGAAGATAAGAGAGTTCCCGTGTCCTCCTACCCCGTACATGCATAGCCTCCTCCTCCATCATGGACATCCTGCATATAGTGGCACATTTGATTGTACTTGATGAACCTATATGGACATACCATTATGTGTTCTAAGTTTGTAAAGTTCATTCTTGATATTGTATGTTCTGTCAGCTTGGAAAATGTACAGGTGTTCTGTATCCATCACTGTAATATTGTAATATGACAGCATTACAGCATAGTCTGCCTGTTCAACCTTGCCTTCCTCTTAATCCCTAAAATTTATCCCTTTACTGCCTTTTCCAGAATGTTGCATAGGTTGAATCATTGTGTGTGTCCTTCTCAGATTGCCTTCTTTCACTTAGTAATATACATTCAGGTTTTCCTCCATGTATTTTCATGGCTTGAGAGTTCATTTTTGTTTTAGTGCTGAATAACATTCTGATGTTTAATGATATGCCATTTACCTCTTGAAGTATGTCTTGGTTCCTTCCATGATTTGACATAGGAATGAAGCTACCATAAACATCTGTGTGCAGGTTTTTGTGTCTAAAAATCTCACTTGAAAATAAGATTAAATTTTGTATTTTGTGCCCCAGATTCAGAAACAAGAGTTGATTTGAAACTGATGTACCCAGATCCTCCAAGAGATCATCACGCTTTAGAGATTCAGCAGCAAGCCCTGCTAAGAGAACAGCAGAAGAGGCTGAACAGACTGAAAATGCAGGAAGGTGCAGAGGGTGAGGAACTGTCATTAACTGTCTCAAATAGTATCAGTGAGTGGTTCTTTCCTTGAGTTGCTTTGTCTCTAGCACTGGCAGCTCTGTCTCGCAAAGTATTTGATGTGAAAGAACAAGTCCGAGAGGGCATTCTGATTGGCTAGGAGTGGGGGATATATATTCATGCTTGAGAGGGGCCCAGGCATTCACTATAGTCATCAGAATTAAATGCTCCAGTCAGCCCACAAGACTTCTGCACCAAGAACTAGAAATCAGCAGAAGGAATGTTGAAAAAAAAACACATTAGTGCACATAGAGGCATTTTTCTTGTGTGTATAGGAAGTGTGTTAAAGTTTTGCTGTTGCATAAATTCTGTAAACCATCAGAATGGACTATATGTTTTTGTGGTGTCATTCAGTCAGCAGATACAGATGCCTGCTAGGAGCACAGATACTAATGTATAAATAGAAGATATGGTGATGAGTCAAATAGGCTGCTGCTCTCAGGAATTTATACTCTTGGAGAAGTTAGATTCTAAATAAGTGTAAGAATGTTGAATATGCTGAGGGAAAAATAGGGTTGGGCACCTAGAAGCAGAGTAGAGCTAGTTGTCTCAGGGAACATCGATGTGCCTTTTTGATACCTAGTGTATCATGTCCCCCCACAGCTGTATGTCACCCTCTTTGCTGGTCTTTAAGTCATTGAAAGTAGCTAAGGACGATGAGTTAAAAAAATCAAAACATGACAATCAGATAGAAATAAGAGGAATGATCTGGCCCATTGTTTTTAGGAAAATTTGCCTCTATTGTGGCAAGCTGGTCTGGCTTGCAGATTCTGAGGCAGATTTTTTGACCTCACAAGGCTGCAAAACAAGTTGAATGACATGAAGCTTTAAACTGAGATCACAGTTGAGATTTGATAAACATTTATATGGGATATTGTCCCACCATCTGGTACAGTTTTTGTAACAACCTTATGTATCACCCAGTGAAAGCAGAGTGAGTAGATGCTATGCTAAAGTGGCACCTCATCTGGGGAAAGAGAGGTGTGAGCAGTGTTCTGTCTTTATGCTTAGTGGAGAGGTGTTTTTCTTTAGCAGTCTCCAGTGATGATCTGATCTTGCAGGATCACGGTGACTTATGTTGGTTAGGCCCAAAGTAGATCCCAGGTGAGTATAGGTACATTTGGGCACTGAGGTTATCCATTCCCCCTAGTGATCATCCCCTCTTTCTAGCAGACATGATGGTAATGCAGTTCATGAGAATGTGGTCTAGCTATAAATCGTCATGAAGAGGACTGTAAAATATTTTGAGAAGGAACACAAGCTACCATTGCCAGCCTCTTGGTTCCTAGAGCAGTGTCTAAAAGGGTAAAATGCACCCTTTGGAGGAACACCTTGGAAGGCTGGTCAGATTGGAGAGGTTTTGGAATCCCTGATCCAAGACTCTTTACTCTTGGGACAAGTACCTAGAATTTAATTTACTTTAATTGTCTTTTTAACCTCATTTAGTATCTTTCTGCCCAAATTCTGAATTTTTTTTTCCTAAACTTTTGCTTTTGTTCTCCATTGACTGCAGCTGATTTAGACGCCATCCTAAGTGCTAAAGTACGAGAGCACAGAATGGTAAGCAACCAATTCTAATTTTTAACCAGATTTTTAAGGAAAATACTTTTAAAGAATGTATAAATATTTCAAATTTTGAATTTTTCAGGAATTTGAATTAAGAAAGACTTTAAATTTTCTCTCATCAGTGCAGTGGGTAGAGAATTGTTAGTATAATATGTAGAGAAAACATAATGGCTAAGAATAGGATTCTGGTGCTATGCTATTTGAGTTAGTCTCTTAGCTGTATGGTTCTTGACAGATTATTTAATCTCTCTGTGCCTGTTTCCTAATCTGTAAAAATGAATATAATGGGACATGCCTCTGTGGGTGGCTTAAGTATTAATTCATACTTACAAGGTATTTAAAGATAGGTTTGATATATAATAAGTTCTGTATATGCACTAAATAAAAAATGTACACAAATATTGTTGTAAGGATATATACCAGTATGTGTATGCTCTTAAGGGTACAGCCTGCCTCATATGGAGATCATAGTTAAGTGTGTGCTGCCAGCAGTATTAGCAGTAGCGAGGAAAGAGTCTATAATGTAAGCAATGGTTAAGAGTTATAAAGAAAATAAACAAGGCAAGAGGGTAGGCTTTGTACTGACTTCTATGTTGAGGAGGTCATGCCATGATTTGTGCAGGACTGAATAAAGGCAAGGGCTGGGAATGAGCCCTTCTTTTTTGGTGGGGTTGATACTAAAGATTGCACCCAGGACCTTTGCACTGAGCTGTATCACTAGCCCTTTTTTAAATGCTATATTTTGAGATAGGCTCTTTCTAAATTGCCTAGGCTTAGCTTAAACTGTGACTGTCCTGCCTTAACCTTCCAGAGTACCAGGACTAATAGGCATGCTAGGGATGAATGATTTTCATTTAATAAATATTTATGTCATACAATGATACTGTACTTTGGTTGTTCAGTTTGTTCCAAATTTGTGTTCAAACATCAAAAACTTTGAGGACAGAACATATTTTTCCCATAAGAAATAATGGAAAACCAAATAATTGGTTCTGGGGTCCAAACCTATAAATTCATTTTTCCAGGACTTTAATTAATAAATTTTGCTGCTATTTCTTTAACCTATTGTGGTTCTCACAATTTTCCTCTTAGCTTTACCTCTGATATCACTAACTTTCCTTGGAGCCAGGGTTGTGATATTTTATGCAAATAAAGTGCAAGGAAAGTGCAGTGACAAATGTTTTAATGCACTAACACAAGCACTATATGCAGTTTGAGCAAGAGCAGTGTTTAGACTGCAGGTTACCCCTTTGTGTCTTCAGTGAGTCGCAATGTGTGACTCACTCTCAGCTGGCACAAGAGGTTTTTTTCCAAGTTGAATTTCCAGTTCAACTATTGAGCAAAGTTATGAACCTCAAAAAGATTGTTTTTGAACTCTGCTACTTAAGTAGTGGAAAGTTATGTCTTGGAGCTGTTTGACAAGCTATGGACCATAACTATTCCAAGTGCCCAGGGTATAGGAGTCAGCAAAAGAGTCAAATATTCCTGCTTTGTAGGAGCTTACATTCTAGAAGAGGGAGATAACAAATGAATCTTGTGTATGTTAAACCACTGAGGGGAAATGGCAGCAGCAAAAGGAGGCTGGGTAATTTTGGGGTTTGGGAGAACTTAACAGTTTGAGATATAGGGACTTGGGACCCTCTCACCAGGGAGGTGGTCATGGAAAACACTGGGGGAATAGGGGGGAACAGCATTCCAGGTGGAGGCTCTGATGGGAATGAACTTCTTGGTTTTTGGATAGGAGTTGCTATTGATATAGGTGTAGGAGCAGGAAAAACCAATCTGAGAATTGGTTGGGAATTTAGTTTCGACATGGTATGTTTGAAGTGTGTTTTAGACAGTTGAGCAGACAGGTACCCAGAGTTCAGGGGAAAAGATGGAAGTTGAAAATACAAATTTAATCTTCCTGGTATCCTTATGATATAGGTAGTATCTTGACCCTATTTTCAGATTATAAAAGGCTCAGCTACATTTTTACTTGCTCAGATTTACCAACTAGTGTTGGGCTCAGTTTTGACCTGATGATGACAGTGATAATGTTGCTAATAGCTACCATTTATTGTTCTAAATTTCAAAGTTCACTTATTCCTAAACTGATATTTAAGTTCTCATTATCTTGCCAGTAGTCCCCCAGCCAATAAGCAGTAGAACCCAGATTTAAACCTGGGTTTCAGAGCTCCTAATTGTCCCCTGCTAGATGGCCTGTGATGTTTCTACACCTATTTGGAAAGACTGCAGATTGGTAGGTTTCTTTGTATGTGGAAGTCACATACAAAATTTACTGAAATTTAAGATACAAGCTTTTGGTTCAAATCCTGGATTAATAGCCAATTTTGCAGCTCATTGTAATCCAGGTTTGTCATTATTGTTTAACAAAATTAAGTCAGGTGCAGAGACACACACCTCTAACCCAAGCTATTTAGGAGGCCAAGGTAGGGTCAAAGCCAGCCTGTTGCAATTTAGAAAGACTCTGTCTCCAAAAAAGTGAGGTGTGGTGGGGAGCTGGGGATGTAGTTCAGTGTGGAGGCTCTGGGTTCAATTTCGAGGACAAGAGAAAACAAAAATAAATTTTGTACTCACACTCTTCCCGGAAACTGGACTATATAGAACTCTGTACGCGATAAAACTAGGAATGATTGTCATGGAAAAATAAGGCAGATAAGGACAGTGATACGGAAGAGTTGGGCTTTGAGTGAAATGCTGAGAACAGTTGGTTTGGACCATTTGATTCAGCTGCTATTAATCATAATTATCTTACTAGAAAGTAGTGATCAATAGATAGTGAATTTACAAGGAGATATAAATTCAGTATATGAAGAGTCCAAGAGAACTTTCTGGTAATGAGTGATATGCATGATTGAAGTTCACTACTTTAAAGATTAACAGCTCATTGCTGGAGTGTTCAATTGAAGTCTGGTGGGGAAGGGCAGGGAGGGCTTGTTGAATGACTTGATTTCCTTTTGACACACAGTGATTGTTCTTTGCTGTAAAATTCTATATGTAAATTATCTCTCATCTGGGAATTCATTATAGTAGTCTAATGTTTATATTATTTTTCTCTTCTGTACATCTCCCCATATCTGTGCTATGTTACATGACAGTTGCTGTTGCTTATGGCAGTTACTGAGGGCATGTGTCCCCCTCCCTTCCCTTTTCCTCCTGTGGGACAAAATCTTCCTATTCCAGAGCAGAAGCCCTTAATTCACCTTTGTGTCCCCAGTTCCTGGCATGGAACAGATAGTAAATACACTACACAAATTTATTGTAAAGATGAGTGAATCTTCATTTGGAGTCCCTTATGTTTTCATCAACAATAATGTGATCCTTCAGCCACAAGAGGGCAATTGAGAGTAGAGTTAGAGAGTTATTGTTTTTGCCAGAATCTCAGACCTGGAGAGATCGAGTCTTACTGTCGTCCTCACTGTCTGTCTTGGTGGGGCTGGCATGTGCTAAGACATTCTGGTCTTTTCTGGGGACTGGGGTGGGTGGTAGGAGGGAAGCAGTCAGCCCCACCTCTCTTCCTGTCCTCTTGATTTTGGGGAGAGAGACACAGTGTAGATACTTGTGTTAACTCTTAGTACAAATTTGTTTTCCTACACAGACTAATACAAATAGCCATTAATATATGATGTTTCTTTTAGCCCAGAGAGGACACTAATGATTTCTTGAAAAATTCATTGTTGGAATCTGATAGTGCTTTTATTGGTGAGTATAGTACTATATTCTTTATAGTACAAAATGATAAAGAGCTAATGTTTTACTGTTTTAATGAATAATCATCAGATATGGCGTGTAAAGTTTCCAAAATCGGAATTACTAAAATGAACTTAGAAAGGCATAGGAAAGTTCATACAAAAACCTGTACATGAATGTTCATAACAGCTTTATTTCTAACAGCCCCAAACTGGAATCAGCCCAGAGGTTCTTGAACAGGTGAAGTTAAACTCTGATACGTCATAGCATGAAACATTTCTCAGCAGTAAAAGGGAGCTACTTGCTGAAACACTCAGTAACTTGGATGACTTTTGAGGAATATGCTGAGTAAAAACAGCTCTTAACAAGTTACACACTGTAGGATGCCACTTCATTTTCAAAAGGACAGAATTTAGAGATTGAGACTAGAATAGTGGTTGCCCATGGCTTGAGGGAAGGCAGAGGCATAGTTGCGAAAGAGTAACATAAGGGATCTTTTTGGTTAGGGGAACTGGAGTGGACACAGAGATGGAAATACATGTTGAAATGGTATAGAGCTTAATACACCAAAAATACAAATAAGAAGTAAAACAAGGGAAAACTGAATAAGATCAGTGGATTTTATTAATATATTTTGGATGTGAGATGTAGTTTTGCCAAATGTTACAATGGGGAGAAATTGGACCAAGTCTACAGAATTCTGTGTTACATCTTATAATTGCTTGTGAATCCAGAGTTAACTTAATATTTCATTTTAAAAGTCATGGGAGTATTTAGTCTTTAGAAAATACATGAAGGTACCTTCTTAAGTACTATAATACTTATAATTATGAACTCTGATTATAAATATTACTGCTATCCTAGAACCACCAGGAATAATCTCTACTATATATTAGTTTTATTTTATGTCAATTACTTTACATGTTGTGATAAAAATTCCAAGTTAGTTTATGTTGTAGTGTTTACTGAGCTTTCCAAAGGACACTAACCTGAGGACAGTGAATAAAGGTAGATCAGCAGGAGGCAGGGGTGGGAAGACTCTGTGAGGCAGCAGGGAAGTGTGCCCTGACCTTCCAGCCAGGAGGACTGTCGGCCACTCAGGCGATGTCTTTTAATACTACTCTAGACCTTATTGCCCATGCTCTGTCTTTTTGGTTGATAGTCATTAACTGTCCCATAGCAGTGACTGTGTTACACTGCTTTGGGAAACCTGATGGTTTCAGTGCTTTTTTTTTTAAAGTAAATTTAAAAAAAAAAAAATATATATATATATATATATAAAACTTATTGTTTTACCCATTTAAAACTTACAGTTCAGGGGTACTAATTACATTCACATTGCTGTGTACCACTTCATTCATTTCTGTAACTCTTCATTTTGAAAATGCTCTTTATATTAAGCAATAATTCCCCATTCCTCTGTCCCTCCAGTCCCTCCAGTCCCTGGCAACCACCATTCTACTTTCTAACTTCATGAATTTGACTACTTTGTGCCCTAATATAAAAGGAATCATACATTATTTCTCCTTTTCTGGCTGGCTTATCATAAAGTCCTTAAGGTTTATCCAAGATGTAGCAGATGTCCACCGTGTCCTCTTAAAAGCTGAATAATACTCTTATGTATGTATGTGCTACATTTTGCTTATTCATATATCTATCAGCAGGCATTTTAGTTGTTTCCATCTTTTGACTACTGTGAATAATGCTGCTTTGAATGTGGGTATCTGTTGGAGTCACTGTTTTCATTTCTCTTGGGTGTATATAACCCCAATCAGAACTGCTGGTTCACATGAAGTTGTGTTCCTGTTTACATTCCCACCAGCAGTGCAGTGTTTTGCTATCTCCACATCTTCAAAAATATCGTTCCTCTATATTTTTCATATAAATGTACTTACATGGGTGAGGTGGTATCTTGTGGATTTGATTATTTCTGTAATTATTAGTGATGTGAACATCTTTTCATGTGCTTATTGACAGTTGGAGTATCTTCCTTGGAGAAATAGCTATTCCTTTGCCATTTTTTAAAATTACATTGCTTTAGGTGTTTGTTGTTGCTGAATCATAATTATATATATATATATACATATATATATGTATATATATATATATTTATTCTAGATACTAAACCTTGTCGCATACATTACTTGCAAATGGCTTTCTCTAGAGACTGTGTCCTTTGATGCATGTAAGTTTTTAATTTTAGTGTAGTCTGATTAATGTTCCTGTTGCCTATATTTTTGGTTTTGTACATGAGAAGTCATTAGCAAATCTAATGTCATGAAGCTTTCCTCTTACGTTTTTCTCCTAAGAGTTTTATAGTTTTAGCTTTTACATTTAGGTCCCTAGTAACAGAGTGTAAAAATACATGAGGCAGTAACTCATATTATTGCAGGGAGAACTAGATGAATCCAGTTATGTTTGGAGACTTAAATACTACTCTATCAAAAATTGACAAAGCCAGCATGTGGAAAATCAATGGAGGTTATCAATTGAATTCAACATCATCATCAGTCAACTGGATTTAATTGGTATCTGTAGACTACTTTGATTTAACAACAGCAGATCATATTCTTCGCAGGCACACATAGGACATTGACAAAAATAAAGTCATGTTCTGAGTCACAAAGAAGGCATTGTGTTCTGAGACCACAATGGCAAAAAAAATCAATAACAAAGATTATTGGAAAATTAGTAGATTAAATATGACATTTCTAAGTAATACATGGGTCAAAGTGAGAAAAGATGGATTACAATCCAGGGGTTGCATTCTTTGCTATTTACCCAGGGGAGTTGAAAGCTTATGTGCACACAGATACGCTTTTTTTTTTTTTGTACCTCGGGTTGAACTCATGACCTAGTGCTTGCCAGTCTGGCGCTTAGACTGCTGAGCTAAATCCCTGGCAACACACGTGTATTTATACCAGCCATTATTATTGCCAAAACTTGAAACAATCAAGTTGTCGTTCAGTAGGTAAATGGATAAACAGTGGCACATCCAGACAATGGAGTATTATCTAGTGTTAAAAAGAAATGAGCTATTAATCTGCTATGAAAAAATATGGAAGAACTTAAACCTTAAAATGCTAGTAAGTGAAAGAAATCAACCAGAAAATGTTACATACAGCCTGTTTCCAACTATAAGAGATTCTGAAAAAAGAATGGTTGCCAGGAGAGTGGTTGCCAGGAGTTAAGGGAGAGTAAGGGATAAGATATGGAGAACTTTCAGGGCAGGGGAGCTATTCTGTACACTACCACCATGACAGACACACTATTACACATGATAATAAAGCCCACAGAATGTACAGCACTGAGCGTGGACCTTAATGTAAACTGTGTGTTTTGGGAGACAATGATGTCAGGCTCACTGATGCTACAGATGCACCACTGTGGTGATGGGTGTTGTACTCAGGGAGACTCTGTCTGCAGGGGGCAGTAGGAACACTACTTCCTACTCAGTTTTGTTTTGAATTAAATGATACTAAAACAAATGAATCAATGGCAAAATGTACAAAAAACTCAGAAATTTTATTTTGAATTTATAAAATTCCCATGTCTCACCTAGTGAAACATAGCTATTACTTTTTTAAAAAAAGTCTTGACAGTATAAATTTGGAAAACCTGAACATCAGCTGTGTTGTTTCCTGAGTGTAATTAGATTGTAGCTGTGTTAAGAATAAGTTCTTGTTCTTAGAAGACACTCACTAAAGTACTTAGGAAGTGTCATGATTTCTCCACCTGACTGATTTAGAAAAGTAATAGCTCAACAAAAAGAAACATTATCCTTCAAAATATACATAGAAATCGACAAAATAATAAGTTGTCATTGTACATATTCATTTTACTGTAACTTTTCTCTTGGCTTAAGTTTTTCAAACAGAAACAGGAAAAATGCAAGATTATATGGGCTATTCTTCATGGTCATAGACTACTGGACCCAGAATGGCTATTATCAGAATAACTCCCAACAACACGAAGTGTTGGTGAGGATGTGTAGAAACTGAAAGCTTCTTTCAATGTAAAATGGTACAACTGTTTTGAAAATGGTTTTGGTAGTTACAGAGTTAGTATACTATTCAGCAACTTTATTCCTGGGTATACACCTTAAAACAGTTGTGCATAAATGTTTATAGCTTTAAGTGCAAACCACTAACTAGCAATGTCAATTAACTTGTAAGTTTGCAGATAAAATGTGATGTGCACATATGGTGAAGTACTATTCAGCAGTAAAACACAAGGTGCTAGTGACATGATAAAGCAATAGAAGACCCTCAAACCCATTATGCTAAGTGAAAGGCACAACAGATTATGAGAGTTCCATTTACATGAAATGTTAGATAAGGTAAATCTGTCAAGCAAGACACAGGAGATAGAGTTGGTCTGGAGCTAGGAAATGACTGCCATTGAGTACAGGGGAGCTGTTTAAGGTGATGTAATGCTCTAGATTGTAGTGATGATTGTACAACTCTGTAAATTCACTAAAAATCATTGAGCTCTATACTTACAATGAGTGTGTGTTATCGGCAGTAAGTGACATCTTGGTTCAGCTCTGGGTAAAGTATTTGAAATGTATGAACAGACTTCACCTGTGTCACTCATTCAGGTGCTTATGGAGAGACATACCCTGCCATAGAAGATGATGCCTTCCCTCAACCATCGCAGATGCCCTCTGCGAGAGAGCGCAGGAGGAACAAATTGAAAGGACTGGAGTTTGTATGTATAAAGTACCATCTTTGCTCCCTTCTGGGTTTAGAAGTGTGAGTGATCTGGGTTCTGACCCAGGCTATATTTGTGTGGTCCAGTGAAAAGGACTTTGTTTTGAAATGAAGTAGACATGGTCTACAGAGGCTCTCATATCCATTAGCTCAGTGTTCTTGTAACTCTTTTAATTCTGTTGCCTTGGCTTCAAGGTCACAGTATTTTCTTATCTCTTGGGGGTTAGCTCTAAGTAGAAGCTCTGTAACTGGCACAGAGATTTGTCCTGTTAATGTTAACTCATTCCCCCCAATCTTTAGAACATAAGGGTCAGAGAGGCACAAGCAACAGCTGATAACTATCAGAAAACCTGATCTATCCAAATGATAACTTATACAGCATGAGTCACATTTGGATCAAGTGACCTACCCTTGGTCACATGAACAAGGCTGAGATTCAAAACCATTTTCTCTTCTGTGTATCTTAAAGACTATATATATTTTCTTCTGTATGAGAAAAGAGATAATTTGTCATACAGAAGCACTGAGTCAGGTATACAGGTATGTAGCACTGAGTCAAGTATACAGGAAGCTTCTAACAAATAACAGATGTTGCTTTTAATTAGCATTATGTATGTACAGTTTTACCAGGTAGCAGAAACTTTGTTGCCTTAGGCAACCGCTGACTTTGGCCTCAATAATTTGCTTTTTAGACATTTTGTATATATGAGATTGTGCATCACACATGACTGTTTCTGGCTGACTTCATGTTTTTGATGTATCATGTTGTGTGTCATGTGTCACTACTTGATTTCTTTATTGCTCAGTATTCCACTCCATTAAGCAACTGTTGGTTATTTTGAGTTTTTACTTTTTGATGATTCTGACTGCTGCTTTTAAGGTTCCACTGGATTTTTGCCAGAGGACTAAGAAGTGATTGCTGTTAGTATTCATACGCAGGTTTTTGCTCTCTTCATTTCTAAGTAAGCACTTAGGAGTAGAATTGTGGTCACACTGCATTTAGCAGTTTGAAGAATTGCCACTTATCTAAAGAAGTTGCACTGTTGGTATACATTATATTTTTCATATCTTACATAATTATTTTACACTTACAGCAGTGTGAAGATTCTAACTTCTCCACATCCTGGCCAGCACTTGTTATTTACCTGTCTTTGTGACGATAGCCTTCTAATGAGTATTAAGTGATGTTAACAGGTTTTAAATTGCACTTCCCTAATGATGTTAAAACGTTTTCTCATGTGCTACTCAGCCACTTGTCTGTCTTGGAGAAATTCAAATCCTGTGCCCATTTTTGCCAGTTTCAAATTGGGTGTTGTCTTTTTATTACAGAGTTTTAAAGTTCCTTTATATATCCTGGCTGTTAGCTTTTACAGATGTATGGTTTGCAGGTATTTTCTCCCATTCAGTAGGTTGTCTTTTTTTTTTTTTCTTCAGTTTCCTTTGAAGTATAGACGTATTACATTTTGTGACTTGTCAATTTTTTTAAATCATTTGAGCTTTTGATGTCTCGTCTAAGAAATATTATCTAGTCCAGGGTCATCAAGATTTACTTTTGGGTTTATACTCTTTGCTCCTAAATTTTGGTCTATGATACACTTTGAGTTAATTCTACTAGTGCAAGGGTAGCAGAATCCAAGTTCATTCTTTCACATGCAGTTATTCCAGCATTTTGTCAAGTCTGTTTCCCCTCTTACTGCATTTTGTTGATTCCTTATCCCAGAAATGTGAGGATTTCTGGATTCTCCCTTATCTTCCATCCCTATCTTTATGCTGCTGCCACAGTATTTGGATTGCTGTAGCTGAACTCTTAGCCCATGGTGTTTCAAATTTTTTCCTGTAGTGTGTTGTATTAATTTCCAAACTTTTATCACGTTTGGGAGCATTTCTGTGGCATCATAAATGCTACCTTACTTTGACTGAAAGTGCTCTGAGTCTGTACGGATAAACACAGAAGTCAGCATAGATGCTTCATTCACTTGTTTTGTAATCATAGAGCACACTTGAGGGCAAGAACATTTTAATTCGCTGATTTGTTTGTTAATATTTCTGAAATTTTAACTTCAGGATACCAGTTGTCCTAATATACCACCAGATGGCCTCTCTTTAAGATCTGTCTCCAGTATAAATGTTGATCAGCTTAGAATGAGAAATGAGGAACGCATGCGACGACTGACTGAACTTCAGAATAAACCTATTAACACAGGTAAATGGTAAAGTTTAGTGGCCTATAGCAAATCCTATGGGAACTCAAACCTGTTCACATTTTCACTGATGGCTAGAAGGACTGAGTGGTTTGAAGTCCTTTGAGTTGTATGGTCCAGGTCACTGTAAAATTGTCTAGTAAAACCAGATCTCAGGACTAATTTTGCATCATATTTCTCTCCAACAGGGAGGGCGTCTATTTTGGAGTGGATTCTAAACAGTTAAAATAGTTCAGCTTTTGCATATGAAATATATCCATGCTGTGTCCTCAGCAGGAAAAAAAAAGTGTTCATTAGCATGGCATGGTAATTACTAAAGTGAGAGATTTATCAGAAACTCTTCTAAGACTTTTGAATTTTTAAACATGTATTATAATACATATCTATAGTATTACCAACAAAATCTTTACCTTTATACTTGACCTCACTGGTTGATAGTTAAGTCAGTCTTCTTCTTGGTTGCATTTGGTGACTAGATGGTGAAGAAAGCTTCTCATGGAGCACATGTGTCAGACAGTTTAGACAACGCCTGAGCTCCTCTGCCCATTCAATGACACTTTTTTATTGTATACTGTTAGTCACCGGGGGAATGAGACAATTTTGTATTATGGTTAGCTTAAGTAAGTAAGAGTGTGGTCTGTTTGAACATTATTCTTCACAGTCTATTATATTACATTGTAGTATTTTTTTAAATTTACTTTTAAAACTATAATGCTAATACTGGAAGTTTAATTCTAAACTGTGGCAATACAAAATACTTACACAAAGGCTGATTAAAAAAATATAGTGCTTAACATTTATTGCAGTAAAATATCCTCAGACCTAGGCACCCTTACTTCAAACACACCCATTGTTCTGAAAATCCTCTTTTATGAATGCCTTTACTAGGTGTCATTAAAAATAATGCTGCCAGTCACCACCCAATGAAAGTGTAGGCCAATAAAAACATCACAAATGTCCTCATCCACCTTCCTCACTAGACCTGGCACAGTGTGTTCAAAGCAAGGGAGAGTATTTTGAGGGAGTTTAATGGCATATATCTTTTACCACAGTAAATTTTAAAAACTTTATTAATCATACCTCATATATTCTCTAGCTAGTCCAGGTATGATGTGTTCTGATGGTTATAATTCCACATGGAACACTAGCAAATACGGTAAACTGAAGGAATATTTTTTCATACCATACTTATCTTTACCTAAAAGGTATTCTCTTTTCATATGTATTGAAAATTGCATTTCCTTCTCTTAAAACCAGTAAATTAATACTTCATGCATGTGTATATTTGAGAAGATATAGCATAGAGCATTTTAAGACTCGTCTATATGTCTAAATGTTTTTTTTTTTTTTTTAAAACGTCTAAACTGTTTTAACACTGTCCTTTCAAACAGGAGCTTTTTGGTACAGTGTGGATTGACTGCTCATTAAACTGACTGCAAATACCCCTGTGCTGGGCTAATCCTTCACAGACCAGGAAATGTAATATTTTGTTTTAAAGAAACTGACATCACAGGGTAGGATGATAGATTTTCCTATTATACCTAATGAGTAAAAAAGAATACGTATATGAAAGTGGAATACAATCACATTCAACTAAGGAATAAGAAACAAGAGCTACTCTTATGGACTAGATACAGTTTGCTTATAATAGTTATAAAGTTATTTCATTCTGATCGGTGCTTTCCCAAAATGATGTTAGGTTGGTAGTATTCCTCAGCCTGACTAAATTTTGATCATAGCCATTAAGTCTCTTAGAGGTAACAGTTAAAAGGCTTGTGCTTCTGTGGTCAGGGTCTGAGAGTCTCCTTTGACTGACACACTGAATCTCCTGGGTGCTGGCGCCATAGAATGGGTTTATTCAGTTGATCTCCTCCCCTTATCCCAGTCTGGTCCCTTTCTCGACCTGCTTTCCTGCCTGTAAAGGAGGTAGGTTCTGAACAAAACAAACAGTGGAGAACATCATACTGTGGAGTGATGCACAGCTGTAGTGATGTGGGCTACAGGTAAACTGTGTACCACCTGCCACCCATGTGCCATCTGTGCCAACCTGAGTCATGTATCTCTTGTCTCCTGTAGATGATGAAAGTTCACTGGTTGACCCTGATGACTTCATGAAGCATGTGGGTGATGATGGATCAAACTCTGTAGCAACTGAGCTGTGGCTCCGCCCTGGTACCTCAGAAACACTGAAACATTTCATGGCTGAACAGCTCAACCAGGAACAGCAGCAGGCGCCTGGAAAGCCAGGCACCTTTACTTGGCAGGGCCTGTCTACTGCCCATGGTTAAAATAAAGCTGTATTGGACCCAGTAGTGCCTTTATGGTGAAAGGAATGTTAAATCTGTGCCATTAATATGTTCTACTATGGGCCCCTACCTGAAATTATGGTTCTCTGTATAAAGTGTATTTTTCCACAATGATATAAATAGTATACATAAGAGGCCATGATTATTGATTTATATAACTGTATAGAATTATTTTTGCACAATTTTGCCATGTATTAGGATGGTAATAACCTATACCATATGTGCATTAAATTCTGCTTGTCATTAAGATGAATAAAATGTGTCTTAACAATGTTGTAAAACCAGAATTACCTTTATTACTTGCACATCTGACATGATTATTTTGTTCAAAAGAATTCAGTTAATAAATACATCTGTTGTAGCTGTGACTTCCAATTGTTATCAAATGGTTTATTTTCATGTTATTTCTAGTTTATTTTATTCCTGTGAGCCATACTAAATGTTTTATCTTTCAGCCGCTTTCATTTTTATGCTGATGAAAGACAATTATGTCAACTTATTAATTTATATGATTTAACTACTTCCTGATAGAAATAAATTATTTTTATTACCAGTGTCAATTTCTTTTATCTGGAATTAAGGTTTCTTGAAGCCAAAGTAGGAACATCTATAGATAAATGATCAGAGACTGGAATCTGCTTCATTACCATGGACCTTTTGATAAATGTATCAGTTTTTCTAGTTACTCAAGCAATTTCTAAATAAGGGAAGATGAATTCAAATTTTGGAAATAATTCTTAACAGGTTAAGTCTCTTTAGAACCCACACGACAGCTGAGAACACCCAGACCCTGCTTCTCTGACACCTTCACAGACATAATCAATAGAAGACAAGATCAAAATTTGCCCCAACTGAAATTTTTCATATTTCAAGTTTTGGCTACAGGTATATTTTATACTCAATTTTCTAATCTTAACCATTATTTGCTGTAATATTAAAGACTTTTCTATTGTTACTGTCTGAAAAAAACAAGCCTATTTCCAAGGAATCTTAGGACTGTTTCATTAAATAATAAACTGCCAGTGGGTATGAAGCACTTACCCCTGAATCAGACTAGAAGGTCAGGGTGGCACCCTGCTAGTAAGGCAGGTAACTTAGCATTAGCATCCACCTAGGCTTCAACAGAACTGTCCCACAAGTGACTAATATGATACACTGGTAACACATTGTTCAGTAACTTAACGGAAAGTTATTGAAGATGGGAAAGCAAAAACCATGTTTCCTGCTTTTTTAAAACAACCTTCTTAAATTACACCTGATGTTTCCCTTTTTTAAGTTATGTACCCCACCTAACTTGAGCTGACTCCTAGGATACACAGTATCACAATGCAAACTGCCCCAAGGGGAATGTCAGCTTTTTCTCTCTGCTTTCATATAACATATGACCTTATTCTGGTTCCTAAACCACACACACAATGGGGCTGTGGATTTAGCTCAGTGGCACAAGCACTTCCCTGGCAAGTGCGAGGTCGTGAGTTTGATTCCTGGTACAAAAAAAGAAAAGAAAAAAAAAAGAGAAGAGAAGAAAAAGAAACAAACAAAAAAGCACACAAATAATTTCGTCTATCCTGTAGTTAAGGAAGGAAGGCATGAGGCTAGAAACAAAGTGTTAGATTCTTGCTTTATAGTTTTGGCTGCAAATGCCCTTTATCATCTTTTAATTAAAAAAAAATAAAGAATCGATGAAACATGGGGCTGTGAGTCACATAGGTTTGATTGCACTGATGAAATAATTCAAAAACTTTATTGACCTATAACCTGATTAGAATATGCCAGATGAGAATCAATATTGTACAGAAAGTTGTACAGAATTTTTTACATAGAAAACTTTACATCTGTACCATATACATTTTATCCATCTGAAAAAATTTTCTACATCCACTGGTAATACGGAATGCTTGACAATCTTTTCTTTTAACCATCAGAGCACAATTCACAGTATGAATACATTTCCAGTAACCCTAACGTCCCCAAGCCATGCCAGATTTGTTATTTTAATATATTCAACAATAAGTTCTGTACATACAGTAAAATCTACATCAAGCCCCGCCACCCAAAAGGAAAAAAAGTGACAGCAACCTAGATTCGTTTGCAGTGATTCAAGTTTCGGTCCATGAAGGATCATTCTATTTTAATGGCTCATCTTTAAAAGCCCTAAGTATATTACAGGTAGTTATTGTCAGTAGGGGTATTTTCTTTTTTTTTTTCTGCCCCGTGTGTTGATCTTTAGAAGTGTCAGCCACAACAGCTTCTGGGCATGTCAGACCCTCAAAATTACAACCCCTCAAAAAAAGCAAAACTAAAAGTCCGCACAAAATAAAGATAGAAAGTTCAACCCAAATGTTTAGTGCATTTGACAAAATATTATGGGTGTTTAGCAAGTGGGTAAGAAAGTAAAAGAAAATAAAACAGTGCAGGAAAAACTAATGTTTAAGATTTTTATATTACAGGCCTGCATTTCTGTACATTTTTCACAGAAGGATGATTACCAGTATCTCAGATAAGCCTGAGTGTGCAAAAATTTTCAGAATACCATAGTTGCTAAATATCTTTTTCTTCCATGAACAATAATTTCTTCCCCCACCCCCACCCCCCAATTATAAACATTTTATCCTTCAAAATACAGCTCTCCTGAGTTGTACTTCTTACAGAAGTTCAATCTTACATCTATAGTTCTTTGGGTAAGTTTCACTCTGACACCTGCCAAAAATATATGGGTTCTCCCTGTCCCCAGAGGACAGGGAGGACTCCTAAGCATGAGCTGACACAGTTTAAACAGGCCTTCTGCTCAACATGAGCCCAACTAGATACACAGAATCCACCAGATTATTGAAAGGGACTGGAGTGTTCAAGCTTGAGTTTTAGGTGTAAGCATCTTTACCAGTAACCTTCAGATACTGCCTTAAGAGAAATAGTTTTTCAGGTCAGAAACCTCAGCTCCAGGGTTCCTTTAAAGAGTGAAAAAATGTAACCGCCAACAGAAAGATGTTGAATTCTCATCACTGCTTGTTTATTCCAAGTTCCTGTTCAGATGGTTGTGATATCTGGAAAACCACTCCGATTCGTAGAAAAAATCTTCTGAGGACAGCACGAAGCTCAGGAATCAAGTCAAATTGCATAATTTCACATAAGAGAGGGTAGTAGAATGACGCATGAGCTTTAAACTGGGGGGGAAATGAATTTCTCCATTAGTAGTGCTTGCATTGCAAACCAAGGAACCTAAAACCTCCTCAGGAGTCAGCACCTGGGGGTGCAAAGACCACAGCAGATAGAGGATGGCCGAGCCTGCATCAGGCATTGACTCCATGGATTACAGAACCAAAAGACTGAGAACTCAGAGACCTCAATGGAAACCCACTTCATGTATCACTTTTAAAAAGCATTTTCCATCACGTATCTTTGAAGAACTTAGTAATTTAGCATTGTTCTTCTTGGATAATAAGCAAAAGTTAAGCACCTGACCAGGAACTAGAATTATATAAGGGTCACTGGAACTGTATGTTTTAATACATTAAGTTTTAGGGGATATTCTACCTAACACTGCAATACAAAACATAAAAAATTCTCCAAGCAAATCTATACATATTCCATTTTTAAAGTTCAATTTATATACAGTACTTGGACTGCATCTTTGTTGTTGTTACATCGGTTCTAAATACTACAAGTCCTGTTTCCTGTCCTCTCTTCTGTACCACACTGGATACACGGAAGCAGTATGATATGCTGTGGCAAGAAAGCAAGCAGTAAAACACCCTGAGGTTTGGAGTTTTTCAAGCTCTGCCAGGACCGTCAGTCAAGCAGAAACACAATTGGACACAGGGCCTGTGACTTGGCACGAACACACACCAGCACCAAATGACCCCTGCTTCCACAGGGTCCTGTCCTCCACTAGGGCCTAGTTTCAAGTATTGGGCCACTGGAAGAGGCATTTTTAAACTTGTTTGGGGGCTACAGCAAGGCCAATTTTCTTGTATGTAAGATGTAAATTACCGTACTTTTTTGGGTTAAATGTGTATTTTTGAAAACCTTAAATATGAATTTACATTACATGTACAGTTGCATTTTTACCTTTATTTTTGCTGGCTTAAAATTTTTAAGCAAGTTCATAGCCTTTTCACTAGAGGTTTTGGTCACATGGAGTCACTATGCCAAAAGACAGCTATAGCTTAGAACACAGGCCCAGCAACCAGATATGGCTTAAGATGGGAGCAGAGTGAAAGCCCATGAGATGGCTGTACAGCTGTTTTGAAAATGGGCAATTTCAATGTCTCCAGAGACAGAATTTTGAAATTGGGGGAACCTAAAAGCTTGCCAAAGTTTCCAGGGGATTCTGGTTCTTCCCCCACTGAATCCTGCTATAGAATCACTGATCAGAGTGAGCAATCTGAGGTCATATGTGGTCCTGCAATAGCAGCAACACGAGCTAGGCTCATAGCCAATGGGCATGCCTGCTTCAGCCTCACAGTCCTTACAATGGATGGGCGAGAAGTTCAGAGGTAGGTAGGAAGTCTCCTACTTACCCTGTTATCACTGATCTTTAGAACTTTAGTTAGAAACAACAGCAGTAAGTTAGTCCAGGCTTCCCGATGACTTTCTGATGTTAGGGTGAGGAAGTAACTTAGTGCTTCACTGCAGACACTGCAAAAGAAATGGTTTGCTTTTATGTTATTTTTGAACCTGCTGGTCTGTGTGCTCACTGAGAAAAACACACAAAGCCAGTGGGGGGGGGGATATTAACTACTAATGACCTTGCAAGACTTTCATCTGTTTGTATTAAGTGGAATGTCAACGTTAACATATACCTGTTTTTCAAATTAGAAAACCGAGAAACATTAAAGAAGCCATTGTATTGTCTCAGGAAATCCACAATGTCTTTATTTTCTGTTTCAGTGAGTGTAAAGCCCAGAGTGATAGTACAGCACAAGCGCAGTATCAAGAAACCTGGGCTAAATCTCTAAGGTGGCTCTTCCTTTCCCTGACTGTGAGGCCTCAGGCCTTCTGGAACTAAACAGTCTTGTCAATAAGATGGAAGGATGGAGACTAGGTGATTACTTACAACTCTAAAATGTATTTAACTGGTTTTTAAAACATGTTTAAAGGCAGGTGACAGTATTCTTTCTACATGACATGTTTCATTCTTACCATGACATGTCTAAATTTTAGTTGTCATGAAGCAAAATAGAATGAAAGAAAATACCAAATAGAATCTCCCCCAAATATTTTTTTTAAACTAAATGCAGGAAGGCAGGTGGGTGGGCACTTAGTTTTACAATTAACCATTCTTTAAAAACTGGCCCTCTTATAGGATTAGAAACATAAAACCAAAACACCCCCAAATCTATCACTGTTTAAAAATTTCTAAGTTTAAGAGAGAAAGCTGCTGGGCATGGTAGTGCATGCCTGTAATCCCAGTATTCTGGAAGGCTGAGATAGGAAGATCATCAATTCAATCCCAGCCTGAGTACCTTAGACTGTTTCAAAAATTGTCTAGAGATGCAGCTCAGTGTGAAGGCCCTGAGTTCAATTCCCAGTACAAAAATAAAGCAAAATTTAAAAAAAGGAAACCTTTTCCCCTGACCTTGTATGCTAGACTGGTCTGCTCATGTTACTCACTTTGTACATAGCACATTTACTTTGTGCAGACCTGGTGGTGCCCAGCTGCTCTGAAAGCTCAGGTAGGAGGATCACTGCATCACTTGAGGCCCAGTCTGGGTGAACAGCAAAATGACCTGCCTCCAACTAGTGAAGTAGGTAGGGGCTTCCAGGAGCCACAGGCTCGGGTACCTGCATGGTCCTGCCATTATCCCTTTCCTGCTCTGTACTATGCAGCTGCACGGATCAAAGGCAGAATCAGCCTTACTTTAGAAGCCTCTGCTGGACTTCATCCCAGGCACCAACCCGACTTTCATCCATGTACATCCGGAAGAGAATGCGCAGTCCACAGGCCAGGCTGCTGGTTTCCTGCTTCAGGAGGTTGGGCTTGGACTTGCCCTTGAAGCCTGCAGGAGGGGCAAGTTTCCAGGATTAGATGGATGAGGCACCTTAAATGAAGGTAAAAGCCTGTTGGCAGCCACATTTTGTGTGTGTTCAGCCACTCGTGCTGGTTGGCCACAAATCTAAGCTGCCCCAAGCCACAGCAGCCATGTGTCCTTTTGTATCCGTGAGATATAAAGTAACTTGAGGCTGGGAAAGTTCTTTCAAGAGAATGACACGGAAGCTCTGTTCCTATGCCAGGGCTTTCAGACGAAAGGTGGTGGGGGACACTATGAAACTGCTCAAAGTGAAGGGTTACAGTGCCTGTGCACACAAGGACCCCAGTCACCTTTATAGTCTCAAGCGGCTGGTGCCAGCAGGGTGAAGTAAAGGGGAAGTGCAGTCTATTCTACAAGTTAGGCTATGAAAGGACAAAGCCATTTTACATTAAACAAAATAAGCAGACATAAAAGAGCACTCTAATACAGAAATTCTGCCATATTCTGTTGTCCCGCGTTTTCTCAGGCCTACTGTGCACCTGCCACCAAATAACTGATTCTTAAAAAAAAAAGGCAATTTATATAGAGCTTACTTTTAAATTTGCTAATTAGTTTTTAAACAAATACACTTTGCCATCCCAGTAATTCACTTCTATTCTGAGGGAAACTGCTAGGTATACAAAAGCCATTCAAATATGCATGTCAGATTTCCTGTGTAGGAAAGCGTCACATACATTTTTTTTTCGTAATATGCCAATCAGTATGAACAGGCTGGGTAAACAGGAGGAAAGAACTAGTCAAAGCAGTAAATTAGTCAAAGAACTAAACAAGGGAGAACTGAATCCATCAAGGTAGTTATCTGGCTTATTGCTCAAAAAAAGCTGGATATTAGATTATTACTATGAACAGACCGAAGTGCACAATCTATACACTTTGATAAATACACGTATCTGTAGCACATCCTTTCACAGCAAACAGTACAATGTGTCCCGAACAGCCTACCTGCTTTCCACAGAGCAGTCCTCTGTTCATTGTTGGAATTAAATGCTTTTGCAAATCTATGTGATTCTAATAAACAATCCAGTAGTTTAAAAAGCTGTTGTGATGTTAGAAAGCGGTACATTCCTTGGTCTTGAGTATCAACTCTCACATCGAAATCCACTGCATCTCTCTTTGGAAAACAGCACAGAACACACAACTTTAGTGAATTTATTAACCAATCCTCCCTCCAAAGACCAGTTTTACAAACAAGCCACAGGCAATTTGCTGTAGCTTAACAGAAAGTAGGGAAGGTGCTACATATTCCGGTCATCCAGTGCCCCTCATACAGCCCCATGCACTTTCGTGACTTAAAGCTTTGTGTGTCCCTGCCCAGGCCCTGAGGTCAGTGGCCACCCATACCCTGTGTCCCAGGCCCTTAGGTCCTCCTCTTTTCAACTGGTTTGGAGTCTCTGGACTATTTAATTATTTTCTTGCATGACCCATCATCTCCTTTTAGTAACTTGCTGGCATAATTCTGTCTACTCCATAACTACAGAAAACCAACAAGATGGAAGCAAGCAGAAGGGCTCCACTTTAAACTCAGTGCACTTGGGCTCCCAGCACTCCTCTGTTGCTTCTCTGTGTTTCCTGATGGCTAGGGCTAGTTCATGCATTAAATTCTCAACCTGAAAGATTCTTCCCAGCTTCACATAATGGATGACTTTTCTTCCCATCTCCATCAGAAGCCAGAAGAGATTTTCTACAAACTTCTACCCATGAATGTACTGAACTTCCTCTGTCTGGATCCCATACCCTGGTGCCTTCTCTACCACAAGTGGACTGGTTGGGTGGTCAGACAGTCTCTATTCTGCATCAGATAACAACCCTAGTTATTCTGAAATACTGTCCTAGTGAGTACCCCTGGCCACCTTCCTCACACTGTTTTTTCCTCTACTGACAAAAACTCTCACAAATGAACCTGTTGTCATACTGCCAATTTGGAAAACAAAACAAAACAAACCTCTCTCACAAACCCTTGCTGTCCTCCAGTTATCATCTCCATTTTTCTGAATCTCTTTAAGGCAAACTCTTATGACAAGAGTTAACACAATTTACTATCTCCCCTATGGCCATTACAGCTCTACTTTTGCCTTTAAGATTAAAATTAAACATAACTGTGTCAAAGTCACCAGGTCTTCCAAATTGCTATTGGACAATTCTCATATTAAACATGTAATATGCTTAAACCATCCAGTGCATATAATCACATCCTTAAGACATTCTCTTTATCTGACTTCCAGAGTGACATCTTGCTCCTCTCCATGCACCACTGATTGTTACTCCATCTCCACCAGCTGCCTTTTGACCAAGAGCTGTATGGCAGGTGGCCACAGGGGCTCAGGCCTTGGCAGTTCTCTTTTCTGTAGTGATACTTCCCATCTCAAGAAGTAATCTAGTCTTGCAGCTCAAAGTAACATCTAAGTGATGAAGCTCTCCACATGGAATCCCTAGCCTGACCTCTGCTTTATAGGAAACTCTGTACTCACACTGAAAAGAAGTCTTCCCATCTCCCTACCTGGGCTGCAGCTAAGTTTTCCGCATCTTCCTTCTTACTTGTGGCTGGGAAGAACACAATGTTGTCGATGGTCTGGATGAGTTCCAGCTGCACAACACATTTAATCAACAGGGCAGCAAACAATTTTTGTTCTGGAAATTCTGTGAGGAAACCCCCCCAATGCACATGCAAACAAAACATTATTTTGAATCCTTTATAATTTCTATGACATTACAACGCTATGGTAACATTAATATGAATGAAGATAATCTGCACATAGCACACTAAGGACATATGCTTTTTTGTACCTAGGCACTATTTTAATTGATATTTAGAAAAGTGTTTAAATATCCTACATGATTTAGAATAGTGAATATGTAAAAGCTGGTTCTACTACCAGTTTTTAAGTAAGATTCAGATTATTCTTGATGTAAAGATAATGAATAAAAAACTAAAACTTAAATAGCATTTGCTGTAAACTGAAGTTTGAGCTTGAAAAATATCATTACAAAACCTGTACCAGTGATGGTGACTTTTTCAGAGCTTTCCATGATACACAAAGCTTGTTGCGGCATATGTGCCACAAGTTTGCCACCACTGACCTATACCATAAGAATACAACAGGAACCAAATCTACATGGAACAAAAATGGGACAGTTAAGGATTTATCAAACTGTGCAATACTGTGGTTTAGCTACAGGGCAGTTTTTATTTGGGTCTAGATTACTAGTTGCAACTAAAATTCCCTCTTATTTTCAGATGGACTGAACAGCAAAGATGTTATAAAAAGCTATGCTAAACACATTCCTACAAAAGTGATAAAAGTGCTTCCCATTCTGCCTTCCTTCCCTCAGCTGTAACAGGTAACTTCCTTCAGCCTGAATAAATGTGCTCAACTGGCAGTTCTGCCAGCCCACCTGCCTGGAAGGACATCATCACAGGGGAATATCCCATTTAACTGATAGGCCAATTAAGATGATTAAAGCAGACCTGGCTACTGAGCTGCTGTGAGTCCTTGGCAGTGAAAACACATGACCTTAGTATGCTGTAGGGGCCACATCTAGACTGCACCAGAGATCATGGGCTCTCAAGGGCAAGTTTCCAGAGCAGGTGGCTGTCTGAGACAAGCTGCCTGCTGGTCAGCCTTAAGACAAAGAAACTTGTCCAGTTTCTTTCTACTAGAAAAGGCATCTCATTACAAATGTCCTTTTCTAGACCAACTTATGGAAGTTAAATTTATTCTGAGGTCACCCTAAAGTCTGTGCTCTAGATAATTTATTTTCAAGATGTGATTCTATTTAACATTTGATTCTTACTGTTGAATCTCAAATACAAATAAACATAAAAAGACCCATTAGTTCCACAGCTGTCTTTTCTTCAAATGTCGTCTCTATCCTTTACTACACTCACAGCTGACATGGTGGATTCACTCACTCATTCTTTCCAAGTCACAGAAACATCTCTACCTCTGGGACCAGCACCTT
Organism: Hydrochoerus hydrochaeris; assembly: GCA_004027455.1. NCBI lineage: Eukaryota > Metazoa > Chordata > Mammalia > Rodentia > Hydrochaeridae > Hydrochoerus > Hydrochoerus hydrochaeris. Next base: position 164,326 of record PVLA01002426.1, read on the forward strand.
GACTCCAGAAGGACTTAGCAGAAGGACTAAAGAAATGTCATTTTATTAGTGCCAACGTGCCTTGCAGGTATAACTTTCACCAGTATCCAGACACACTAAGTGACAGTGTGGCAGATGTACCCTATGAGTGGACCAGGAAGCTATGTTTCCCACACTTTCTGGTGCCTGTTATGAACTGCTGATGACCCTAACTACAATCTGACTGGCAAAGACCAACTGTTTGGAAGACAAAATATATATGGGCAAATTTTATTCATGAGAAAGCTTGATGATGCCAAGGTTTTATTAGGTAATCATTTCACAGGGTCATTACAGAAGGAGTGGATTTCAATTATGTGAGACTGTGTGTACTTAATCAAGATTAGACAGAGCACTGGTGTTTTCTCAGTGTGTAGAAAGAGCTAGGCAGGTGGCCTTTAGATGAGTGAAGTACTCAGGTCTACAGTGTCATCCTCTTCTCTTAACAAAAGAGTCAGATGGCTGCTAGCCTCTTCACCAGAGAGGATAACCAAACCCAAGGGCTGGTGGAACAGAGTGGCCCTTAGTTCTTCCTCCAGAATGGACCTTACTTAAAACACTTCAAGGGTAGCAAGAGTGGGATGTCTGGCACAAGCAGAGCAATCTAAGCCTTTGGCTCAAGGAGACAGGGGAATAGCACTCTTGTTCCAGAAAAGATGCATTTCCCAGTAAGCTAGGTGAAAAATTTCTCTTGTATGATGACCTAATCACACAAAGCTAGGTATATTTATTTCAGTCTTGGGGCTAAAGGACAAAAATGTCACTCTTCTGTCCTCACAGCATTTTCTAGTACAGACTGAAGCTGCAAAGGATTCCTCTATAAGCCATTCTGTTCTTCAGAGAACAAGAATGAAAAAAGGGAACGGGCCACTCATCACACTTATCTCCCCCTTTAAGGCGCTAGCAAGGTATAGCAACTGAAGCTAGAGACAGTTTCCAAGTGGGACACAAAAGCCTGTCTTCTCTCAACCACAACTTTTAGGACTCAGGATTAATAAAAGATCTCCTAAAAAATTCCAATCAAAATGGATCAATGATCTAAATATAACAGGTAAAAGAATAAAACTCTTAAGAGACAACACTGGGGAAAATCTTCATGATCTTCAATTTGGTAATGAATTCTTAGTTGATACCAGAAACATGATGAACAAAAGGTAGGTTATATTGCATCAAAATTAAAAACTTTTGTGGATATTATCAAGAAAATGAAAAGTTGGCCTATGAATGGAAGAAAATACATATTGGCAACTAATATATCTGATAAGGGTTTGGTACACAGAATATATGACAATTCAACAAAAAGACAAACCCAGTTAAAAATGGGCAAAGGACATGTATAGAAATTTCTCTAAAAAACAGATACAAATGACCAACAAACACATCAAATTATGCTTAGCATCACTGATTACTAGGGAAATGCAGATAAAAACCACAATGAGGTACGACTTCATATCTACTAGGAAGGCTATCATTCCAAAAATAATCTGGCATAGATGTACAGAAAAATCGTAACTGTTAGTAAAAATGTAGAATGATACAATCACTGAAGTTTGATGGTTTCCCACAAAACTGAAGACAGAATTACCATGTAACCTAGTAATTACACTCTTAGGTACATTTGCAAAATAACTAAAAATGGTTACTCAAACAGTAATTCTTCTATGTAAGTTCACGGCAGCACTAATGAAGACAACCAAAGTGGGACAAACTAAGTGTCCATCTGTGGACAAGTGCACAAACAAAATATGGCACATACACACATACAAGGAATGATTACTCAGTAATAAAAAATAAATGACTGATCCATAACTGCAATGAAATGAATTTTCTTTCTTTTTTTTTTTTGGTACTAGGAATCAAACTCAGGACCTTGTGCTTGCCAGGCAGGTGTTTGTGCCACTGAGCTACATCCCTGGCCAAAGTGAATCTTAAAAACATTATGCTAGGTGAAAGTGGCCAGGCACAAAAGTTCCCACTGTATGATTACATCTGTGTAAAATATACAGACAGCCTATGCATAAACACAGAAGGCAGAATGGTGGGTGCCAGGCGCCGGGGAAAAGAAGAAACTGGGAGTGGCTGGCTACCCAATGGTTTTAAGAGTGACAAAATGTGTTGCAGTCAGGTGTAGTGGTTCATGCATGTAATCTCAGCATTGGTAGGCTGAGACACGAACATTTCAGTGAGTTCAAGACCAGTCTGGACTACACAGTTTAAGAGCAACCTGAATTACACAATGACACCCTGTTTCAACAAAAACCCTAAAGAAAAAAAAAATGTTGGAACTGGAGCTGGTTGATGTACAAAACACTCTGCATTATTAAATGCTATTCAACAGTTCACTTCAAAACAGTGCTCTCTGAATTTAACTGCAATTTTTAGAGCATTTAAAGCTATCCTGGTCTCTTCCATGGAATTGATAGTTTTTTGTAGGTGTTATTTTCCTTAAGCTAATGAAACTGAACCAATTTTTGAAAAAAAAAAGTGAAGAGATTCCCCCTTTTTTGGAAACAAACAAATGTGAGGACTGCTGTTGGCTCAGGGCTCTCTCTTAGGCTTTGTGAGTGGGCAGCCGTTGGCAAGGCTTCCTGTTTCAAGCTGGGAGTTCCCACCTAGACAGCAAGAGTCCTTGACTACATTCCTACCAGACGGGCAGAAGGCAACTGGGCCCTGCATCTGGAAACAGAAACTGGGGCTGATATGGAAAGGGCATGGAGAAGGAAAGCCCATGGGTTCAGCACAGATGGTCAAGTGAGTCTCGGAAAAGGCTGACACTGCAGGAGTTAGAGCACATCATTTCTCAGGAGATTCCAAGTTGGGGCAGAGTAAAGAAATAACTATACTACTGATTACAGCACATTTGTGTTAACAATAAAAGTAAACCCCCAAATGCTATTCCTTATCTACATAAATATACAATTTTTATTTACAGAAACAACTCACTTGCAGTAGATTTAAGTTTGCTGACTTCTTCATTCACAGTAGAGACAGAAACCAATGGTGCTTGTTGTCTATTATCTGCAGATCTGGGTTGAAAAGAATCATGTATATCTACAGATTTCTGAGATATTGTATCCTAATAAAATAAAAAGTTTATTGTTACAGTTCATTTTTAAATATACTGAAAGGATTATATCCCTATGAAAATGACATCCTACACACAGTGATTATAAACATGATAATTATTTCAAGTTACCTAAACACAGGTAAAAGCTGACCATTTTTAAGAGAAAAGTTTCCTTTTGCCTCTCTGGGGCTACGGCCTTATAAAACAGTAGTAAAGTGCTAAGCTGTACTGCCCAGAAAATATGGTCAGAAATACCCACAGGCAATACACAAAACCTAGACAGAATACACATTTGTCAGGGTTGGTGGGAGATCACAAGAGCTTTGTGTAGGCTGAGTCCAAGAGAGCATGCAAGGACATTTTAGAGAAGGTTCTTCTGTCACACAAGAAAGCAGGAGTCACACAGGCCAGTGTGAGGGTAACTGATTAGGCATGCGGTGCTATAAAGGAGAAGGAGACAATGGAGTCCACACATCTACATGAGAATTAGGGTCCAACATCACTAAAAAGCAGAACTTTGGGAAAACAGTTATCTCTTGAGCTGATCTGAAAACACAAATGACTCTCCTTCCAGATTAAGAATTAAATGCAGCAGCACAGTGTCAGGAAGTGGAAGATGACACTTTTTCCACTACTCTGGCTTTATTGTGTGATGATAATACAGCATGCTAAAGAGAAGAACCAATTCTGTTTCAAGAGGAACACTCAGATCCTGCTACACTGACTGAGCGCACATTGAAGCAAATTTCCCTAGGTTCATGAAAGAAAGACAGGGCTGTGTTATGTACCATACCTGGTTCACAAAACTGTTGGACCAAATATAAAAACATTTTAAAACAACAAAGTACTGTACAAATATGAAGCCGTATTATCTTTACACATTTTTGTTTAACACAGAAGAGGCTTTGACTAAAACCTGTGTGGCTCCAATATGTATTTAATCATGATAGTCTAAAATACACTTTTTAAATCGGGTGTTGTGGCACACATCCAGCACTGAGGAGGCTGAGGCAAGAGGATCACTGAATTCAAGGCCAGCCTAACTGTATAGTGAAATCCTATCATAAAAACACACACACACTCTTCTCTACACACACACACACACACACACACACACACACACACACACACTCTCTCTCTCTCTCTCTCTCTCTCTCTATATATATATATATATATATACACTTTAAATAAAAATTTGCATTTAAGAATGCTTATACAAAAACTTCAACAAATGATAATCTTTTAGGGCAGTGTTATTACTTCAAAGTAAGTTTGAAAAGTATTCATTTTTTCAAAAAAATTATACTTATTGGTACATTTTAGGTATAAAGATTGCACTGATTATAGGCATTTTGTACCTGTACATGGTACAACTTGATTCTTTTTTTTCCCTTTTCTCCTACCCTCCTTCAACCTCTCTTCCCCTATTTACAAGTTTTGTTTCCATTTTTTCCTTCCTTCCTTTCTTTCTCCTTCCCCTCTCCCTAGTTTCTCTTCTCATTTGGACATCATCTTCCTATTTCACAGTATCTCTTATACATTTTGATCCTTACACCACAGAAACAATGCAGTATGTACTGTGTGTCCAATTTACTTCACTTAAGAGTATGGCCTCAAGATGCATCCATTTAGCAAGAATGTCTCAAGCTTATCCTTCACTGTGGCTGAGTAGTACTCCACTGTATAAAAACACCATTATCTTGTTCATCCATTCATCAGCTGGTAGGCATTTAGCAATTACACACTGTGGCGGCCTTATAAACATGGGTGTGCATATATCGCTGTAGTATGATGCTTTTTTGGGAAGAAGAAAAGTAGCTGGGTCAAATGGAACCTCTAATCTTAGTTTTTTGAGGAATCACCACACTGACTGCCACAGTAACTGCATGCACCAGTCTACACTCTGAGCAACAGAGGAGAAGGGTTTCTTTTTCTCCAGAGCCCAGCCAGCAATTGTTACTAGTTGATTTCTTGATAACAGCCATTCTTTCTGGGGTGAGTTGGTATCTTTCATTTCTCAGGTGACCAATGATGTTGAACATTTTATCACGCATTTACTTGATATTTCTACTTCTTCCTCTGAAGTGTCCATTCTTGGACTGGGTCTTTAAATATATTTAATATATTCTAGATGGTAGTTTTTTGAGGAGCAGATGGCAAAACTGTTTCCCATACTATGGGCTGTCTTTTTACTCTGCTGGTGGTTTCTCTTGCTTTGCAAAAGTTTTTTAGTAAGTGAGCTCCCAGTTGTTGATTCTTTGTGATATTTCCTTTGCAATCTGGGTTTTGTTCCTAAAGTCTTTGCCAACACCAATGTCTTCATGAGTTCTATCTATTCTATGTTCCAGGTGATTTACTGTTTCTGTTTTAATATTTAGAACTCTGATCCATTTTGATTTAGTTTAGTACATGGTGAAAGATACGGATCTTTTAAACTTCAGTACGTAGAAAGTCAGTTTTTCCAGCACCATTTATTAAGAAAGCTATCTTTCTTTCATTGAAGGCATTTGGCACCCTTATCAATGATAAGGTAAATGTTTCTGGAGTTGTTTCTGCATCTGTTAGTCTGTTCCACTGATCTTTGCCAATGCCACATTGTTTTTGTCACAGTAGCTTTGCAGTGTAATTTCAAGTCAGGGATTGTGATGCCCACAGCCTTGCCCTGGTTGCCTAGAACTGCCTTTGGTATTCTAAGTCTCTTCTAATTTCAAATGAATTTTAGAATTGTTTTCTCTAGTTCTGTGATACATACTGTTGGAATTTTGATTGAACTTGCATTAAATCCATAGAAATGGATATATACTACAGCATTAATACTAGAGTTGGGGAGGATTTGTATAAAATGGGACCAGTAGTTCTTCTATAGTGTTCAAATATATGTATTTTTACAATGAGGGTATTTGGCAATGACAATGAAAAGCATACTACAATTTATTGGCAAAATCTAAATAGTATGGAGAAGAGAAAAACAAAGACAGCAGGGTTAAAGGCCAGGTGGTTAATCAGAAGGGGAGGCAGCAGTAACAAGTGGCTTAGGAAAGCAGAAGGTGAGCCTTGGTGCTGTGGTGCTCAGAGACTGTGGTGCTTGTGCTCAGCACTTTGGACCCAGCACCCGGCAATCATAATGTTTGTTGGCTTTATCTGAATTATTTAGTTTTCACCATAAGCCTTACTCTTACGTGTTTGCTGAAGGGAACAGAACTAGCCAGTACAGAGCCAGGATTTCATATGGGCACACAGCAAATCCCAAACTGCAGACTCTGTCCTGTATAGTTGCAGCTAATCACAAAGAAGTCTATGCTCATTTTAAGGTTTTAACAGGATGTCCCAAGAAGGAATAGGGTCTGTGATGAATGGACAGCTTCAGTAGCTCAGAATCATGGAATAATATAGATCCCATAAAACTAGAAAAAAAACTCAGCATGCTATTTTTCTGTGAAATCTAAGTTTGAACTTGACAACTAGGAAATTTAAAAGTTGTCAGGGACAAAGCTAGTCTCTGGGCATTACTGTGTTACCCACAATCCTCTTGCATTCAAAATTCCAGGGCATTACTAGAAAAATAATAGAAACTTGCTTAAGGCCTAAGATAAGGTAGCAGTATTGTTTCAATGACAAATTTTCAGTTGCTAAGGTTATGTAAGATCTTTTTTTTCCCTCAAAGAAACTGTAGAAAATTTTGTGATTAAAAGAACATGCTGTTTGCACATCACTTTCAAAGAACTCCAAAAGCGCTAGTGAAGAGGGAAGTGCCAAGAAGCAATGAAAAAGCAAATGAAAAATGATAATGGAAACGTGGTATAACAAATGGTGAGTTTTATGCCAACTTGCCTAGGACATAGTACAATCCCCTATACATAAGACAAAGCAATAACAACTCAAGTAAACACTAACCTAAGTGGTGGCGTGAAGGTGTTTCATAGATATGATTACTATCCAGTCAGTTGATTTAATTAAAGGAGATGATTCACAATAATCTGACAGGGCCTCATTTGAAAGAGTATAGCTGCTGTTTTCCTGCAGAAGGAGGAATTAATTCTGTCTGCTGGCCTGCTCTACAAATTTCAAATTTGCCAACACCCACAATCACTTAAGCCAATTTCTTCAATATGTTACATGTATCTCCTTACTGGTTTTACTTCTCTGTTAGTGCTCTGACTCATAACAGATTTTTTATAAGAAGCAGGGAGCTGCTGTAACAAATACGTTAAATAATGTGGAAGCGATTTTGGGATTGGGTAAAGGAAGGGCTGGAGGAGTGCTAAGGAAGATAAAAGTAGCAGAGATTGCCATGAAGACATTGGTAAAAAGAATGGTCATGAATGCAATTCTGGTAAGGACTCACAAGTGAAATGCATAGTAGAGAAAGTTTCAATTGTCTTAAGAGAATATACAGTGAAGAGTAGGATACTGACAGAAACATGAGTGCTAACAAATTCTTCTGGTGAGGTATCAGAACAAAATCAAGAACAAATTATTAAATACTTAAGGTGATCCTTATTATAAAGAAGGAAACTGCTGAATTATGCTGTTCTGTTGGGTCAAAGTAGAATCTGTAAGTGATCAAGCTGGCTCAGAGACACATACATAGTTGGGATTTCTAAGCAATGCTAATGGCCTGACTTCTTGCTGCTTATAGTAAAATGTAACAAGGAAGGGATTAAATTGAGGAAAGAACCGAAGCAAAAGGAACTAGCACTTATAATAATTTGGGACAATCTCAACCTATGTGTACTGCAAATGACAGTAAAATTAGGAAAGTCAATCTTAGGAAAGCCAACAAATGGTATGATTACAAATGTTATGGTCAGACACTTTTTGCTGAAAAAATTAAGTATGTGACTAATGGAAAAAGGGGCCCTTATGAAAGAAAATGAGCATCACGTCAGAAGTCATAACAGAACAAGGTAAAACCAGGAAAGAGCTACAGATCTTATTTAAACTCATGGATCCCTTTAACACAAACAGGAGATATACAATGATTTGGAGAATATACCAGTGGAAATAAAGCCAGCCTAAATGGAAAATGACAGAAACTGGATGAAACAAAGCAAAGTTGTGAGACTTCTATTACAGGCCAGAAGATGGACTGACAAACTATATGGCTTATAAATGCTGTAAATAAGAGTGGGATGGCTCAAAGGACAGAGCTGCAAGGCCCAGAGACAGCTGCAGCCCTAGGCTCAGAGGGTGGAACATCAAGCCAAACAGTAGTATTCTCAGGATTTAAAACTTAATAGGAGAACCATCATTAACATCAGTTCCATGTTGGAACTTGGGGCGCTGGGAAAACAAGCAGCCAGCTTGCTGCTCTGGTAAGTAGCTGTGAGCCTACCAGCACACAGGCTAAGAATCAAACATCCCACCACCACCATCACCCTGTTAGCAAGTGGGTACTAGAGATCTGAGTATCTCTTGCGAGTTTGACTATATGCAATAAAGCAAATAAGGGGGATTTTCTTCTGTCATCTCTTTGAAGGCAAGTATTTTTATCACTGTTTTGCTCTGTTCTGATTAATGGTATTGCTCTATTCAATATTCTGTTTTTATAAGTTCGGTATTTCCTTTGATTTTGCTGTACCTGATTGAAAGAACACTATTGTGAAGAAAACGAGATATACTATTGCACCTATTACTGTTATCCCGGTAACCTGCTGTGAAGTTCTGTACCAATGTCACTACACTGTCTCAATTGGCTTTGTTCCATCTTGTTCTGTTGTATTTTACTACCTTCAAAATAAAAAAATGAAATAAAATTTTAAAAAGCAAACAACAACAACGAAACAGATCAGTAAGGTACTGAGCAAGCTGAAACATGATATAACTAAACAGATAATGGACTTAAAAAGCAAAAGGAGGAAAACAAAGTGCTCTAAAGGATATAACTGCATGCATATTTAAGTGTGTAGGACTGATAACCATGTAGCTAAGTTTTTGTTGGATCACTGAACAGAATTGTTTGCACTGTATGAATGTCAATTTTGTATGCTTTAATTTTGTAACTTGAACAACTATATCTAAGAAGACAATATGTAATTTATCAACTAGTGATTTCTTAATTTTTTTTGAACTTCTGTATTGTTTCTACCCTTTTTCCTGTTTTTTTTTTTCTCTTTAAATAAAATTAAAAAAAAAAAACCTTAATGGAATTTTCTCTGCTTGGCTTTAACTTGATTAAGATTGACCATCCTTTTATTCCTTTCTGACCCACAATTACATTTTGGAATAGGAAATGTTTTTTAGGTTTTTAGGTTCATGGGTGAAGATTAATTTTGTTTCAGCATAGATCATATTCAATGTTTAAACCATTTGTGATGTAGATGACTTAAATGAGATTAGATACTTCTAATATGGTAATATTTAAATAAGACTTTGGAATGTGCTGATGCTATAGTAAATCAAAATATCTAACTATCTTACAATAGGGTGAGTATCTTTTGCCTATGGTATAAACATGAATTTTTGGATTTCAGAGAGCAGACTATAGTGGCCTTGGTACTTCCCCCCAATCCCCAAAATACGTCCAAATTTTAAATTGTGTTCTTGTGAATGTTATTTACTTGGACATCAAAGAGTTTACAGATGAAATTAAAGATAGCATCCTGGACTTAGGGTATACCCTAAACAACTAATACCCTCATAAAAGAGATAAGAGAGAGATGTGACACATTTGCAGAAGGGAAGGCCATGTTCAAATGGAAACAGAGATCATAGTGATATAAGCACAACCAAGGAATGCCAAACACTGCCAATAGCCACCAGGAGAGGAAAGAGACAAAGAAAGGTATTTTCTGAGCATTTTCAGAGGGAATATAATGGCCTTGATGACTAATTAATTTTGAACCTTTTGTCTTGAGAACTCTGGCCACCAGCCAGACACAATAGGTCATGCCTGTAATCTCAGTTACGATTGGAAGTTTGAGGCTAACCTGGGTAACTTAGTGAGACTATTCTCAAGATTTAAGAGAGAGAGAGAGAAAGAGAGAGAGACTGAGACTGAGACTGATGGGGGGAGAGAGAGATAGAGAAAAGCTGGAGATATAGCTCAATACTCCCTGGGTTCAATTCCCCATACCGTACACAAATTAAAAACTACAAAAAAACATAGAATTCCAGTCACCTAGTCTATGATAATTTGTTTTAGCAGCGAAAGGAACTAATATACTAGGTAACAGGTATACTGGAATCTCATGTACTATTTTTGCAACTTTTCTGTAAGAAAAAATCTTATCAAAATGAGAAATTTACATAACATTCAATATGTTCAGGTTAGATTAAAATTCTTATTAATCTACTATCTGCCATTCACAATCCTTTAAATCATTTTATTCCATGTCCTTTATTAAAGAGTAATTTTAAATACCTGCTCCATATATCTGTGAAACTGTGCACCAGAAAATTTACCATGAGATTTCTGGAGTTGGTTTTGCTGTTACAGTTTAAATGTTTGTATCCCTCTGAACTTTACACTGAAATGTAATCTCAGCAATATTGAAGAGGTGAGGCCTTTAGGAAGTGCCTAGGCAATGAAGGTGCTATCCTGATGGACAGGACTAGTGCCTGGTGGGGTGGAGGGAACTAGCCAGGCCATTTTCCATGCTCCCTGCTTCCGTCATGTGAGGATGCAACAAGGCACCATCTTGTAAGCATGCAGCAGCCCTCGCCAAATACCAGCTGCAGGTACCTTGATCTTGAACTTATCCGCCTCCAACACTGACAGAAAATAATTTCTGCTATGTATAATTTATCTAGCTTCAGGTATTTTACAGTAGTAGGAACAAACTGCAAAACTTGTAAGAATATGATTTAAGGTAAAATCACTTACCGCAATTGTAAATATGCTTTATTTTACTTACCAATTGCTTTTCACTCACAGGAGATGGGGGTGGGGGAGCAGTTTCTCCACACGTGGGACGCCAGGTCAGGAGCCTTTAAGACACCAAAACCACCTGTCACCAGGAGGATGTGCCACCTCCCATGTCCAACGTATTTTGAAATAGTCACAAAAGTCACAAGACTACATATTGAAAATACACTCTACCTTTCACTACTACTAAATGCCATTTGCTGAAAACATCTAGTAAAAAGTTTAAGGTATGTGTTTCCAGAAAATAGCAAAGAAACATTTTACATATGGTGGTACCTTGGTTCATGAACTTAATTCCTTCAACAATTCTGGCTGCAAACCAAGTTGGATGAAGACCAAATCTTATTGCTCCATAAGGTCAATATTAAACCTAACCACTGAATTTGATTCAGCTTTCATCCAATCAGAATCATGGAAACAATTAAGTTCATGAACCAAGGTACATACCACTGTAATTAGAAGGATTATCTGGTTGTTAAGTTTTATAGTAAAATACACTCTGATGAAAAATTTCCAAAAGTTTAAACCCACATTTTCTAAGTTTTAATATCTTCAAATGTTTTCTTCAGACTTAAAAAAGGTTTGAGTTTTTCAGAAAAAAAAAATCATAAAATTAAAAGAAAAATCAAATTTCATACAACTTTTAAGATTCTATTTTACAAAAAATGTATAAAAATACATAAAGCAACATTTGGCCCTGCAGAGAAATTAATTTGCCTCCCTTAAGTGTTTGGGACAGGAAATCAATTAAGGTCCAAATTCTTATTTCTGAGAAGCAAGAGCTCTGTTGGGGGCAATACAACAGATAGATGGTGAATACACCATTCCAGTTCAATATGGAATGTGTTGTGATACAGGTACTTTCTATTACAGCTCTCATCTAGAAAGAAATGTTACTATATGATATTTAAGGTCATATACATTTGTCCTGTATCTGTAACTCAATAAATTAAAACAGATGCAGTTCTTGTAAAAAAAAGAATGTTTAGCCTAGTTGGTGTTTGTGAAGATTTCATACGAACACTGAGAGGCAAGAATTCATGCTGTCTTTGACATAAGGGTCATAGATATACTCTAACATATGTGTATCATTTGTCACTTACAATGCTCTGACAAAACATGCATCAGAAAATATAAGAATTTGTAAATACATCAAAGAGATTGTTGTGTGTCTTTTTCAGTGTAGTCAGCCTACTTCTACCTAGAGACTGTTTTTCTAAGGGCATATTTCACCTGTCTGACTTCCTGCATGTGTGTGTGTGTGTGTGTGTGTGTGTGTGTGGGTGTGTGTGTGTGTACAGGTGCACGTGTGGTAATGGAGACTGAATCCAGGGCCTCACACATACTACCACTAAACTATATTCCCAGCCTTTTTATATTTTGACACTAATCTGTCCAGGTTTGTCTTGAACTTGCAATATTCTTGCCTCAGCCTCCTGAGTAGCAGGGATTACTCAGTATATGTTACCATGCCTGACTTCTATTTTATCACTGATGATACTTGCTAGGAGATTATACAACAGTGTAAACATTTAATTCACATCAAGACAAAGCTTATAAAGCTTAGAAATCTAATCAATAATTTTCATATGGTTTTATTCGATCACATAACCATATGTTCACTTAATAAGATGTTTCAAGAATGATTCTATCTGTAGAGTTAAAAATTATGGGTATTAGATAATACTATGCACAGACCAGTCATCACCAGGGCTGAGTTGGCCATTAAATTCCAGTCTATTCTGCCAATAATTCAAGTGCTATCAGAGTCATTTAGTCAAACTATCTTTTAATGTCCCCAATTTGAAAACTGTATATAATATTAAAAAATGTAACTGTAAAATTATAAAACTCTTACGCATGTGGGATTGTGGTTTTGAAGATATCCAGTGTGCAGTTACAAGTTTTATCCCAGATTTCTAGGGTAAATTTTTCACCATTCAGAATAACAACATTCTCTAAGCAATTTGTACCAGATCGTGCTAACTGCTCATTGTCTAGAAAAAAAAAAGAGCAATTCACTTAATTATATATTACCAGACTCACATGTAACACTTTGTATCACACAGTGAGTACAGACCTACCTTGCTGCACACACCAGTATAACTGGGCAAAAATATCATCCAAAAGTACATCACTGAGTACTTCTAAATATTGGGTGAATACATCACAGATCGCATAAAGTGCATGATTACAAGTTGTTGTCATCCATTCAGCTTTCTAGGAGACAAAAAAAATCATTAAATTAAGGTCGTGCCATTTATCAATTACAACAATTAAAACAGAAATGTATTTGAACATTTAAAACATTAAGACTACTAATGTTTCAGAGTATTTTCTGTAGAAAAGAGTACTTACCAGCTTAATATCTGATATTGCTACATATGAAATGATTTATCTATTTTCTGTACTATTTGATATTAAAAAAAGAACACTACAACGTCTTAATATTAACACTGTGACTTTTGAAACAACATTATGAGTAACAGCGGCGGCCTTGCTTTAGAATAAGGCAGAACAAGGAAATGAAGAAAAAGAAAAAAATCCAAGTGGGATTAGCACAAATTTAAAATAAAATTGACTTTTCTCAAATATGGTTACTTCAAAACACCATTAAGAAAGATTATATAAAGTATAAGTAATTTCAATTTTTTTCAAACACATGAAGGACCGTTACAGAAGTCTGCATTTAATTATGTTATATAGGACAAAGGGAAAAATCTGAAACTTTTGTCTCATATTACCTGAAATGCATACTAAAACTGGTTTGTAGTTAAATACCACTGAAATAAATGAAACACATTTTGCTTGGTATTCTTTATTCAATTTAGAATGAGAAATCAACTATACATACTAAGTAACTGATATTTTACAGTTCTGACATTTTATTATGCTAAACGAAAATTCTATGTTCTCTTACCTCTGTCTGCTGTTCTGGCAATTTCATGTTGTCAAAGATTCTGAAAACAATTCTAAATAAATCCTGCCACCAGTGTTTTTCATATGTGTGGCCATATGTTTTCATTATTTCAAACATTACTGTTAAACCCCTAAAATGACAAAAATATAATTAGGAAAGCTACAATATAAAAGGATGTCCCTTTCCTCAGATAGTTCTTACAGCTTATAAAGTTACTAAAATAGAAAGTCCACAACTAGTGTTTAACTAATATATATAATATTGGGCTTTGTTTTAAGGAATTTGTATTTAAGGAATTTAAATTGTAAAACAGGTTCTTTTACAATACACCATTCAGGAATAATTCCAAAAGCCTTGGCCCTATATTTATTTTCTACTTTTGCTCACACCACTCTGACACTTTAAAACTAAGTAAAACTTGCAGGTTGAAAAAGATCATTACTGCTGGGGATTTAGCTCAGCGGCATAAGTACCTGCCTGGTAAGTGTGAGGTTGTGAGTTTGATCCCTGGTACCAAAAAAAGAAGTCTCTCAAAAAAGATCATTACTTGAGTGAATATTAATTTTCTGGCTCATGACCAAGGAAGAAACTGAATGCACAGTGAGCTAAGAAGAAACAACTAGATTTTGAGAAACTTCTTTTCAAATGGCTATGGGAATTTTTAGCTATCACTATAAAACTAGTTTATTATAATATTCCCACACAAAAATGTTTTCTGAAACTAACCCACAAACGTATAGGTCCCTAAGGGCAGAGGCATCTGTTCTGTTTCCCATTGTATCCTATGTCTCACTGAGTTCTGTATGTCTGAATCTCAAAACTGCTTCCTTGAGTCTTTCTTGAAATACTATTTTGACCTTTTCTCTCTGTGTTACATCTTTCAGGCAAAATATAGGCATCCTTCAATTTAGAAAAGGCCTTTTCCAGAAAAATCACTTGCTGCTGTGCTAATCTAGACTGATATGTAAAAGGTTTTTTTCTTTTGGAGAAGGCAGGGGTCTCGCTGTGTAGTTCAGTTTGGCCATGAACTCATGGTGATCTTCCTGCCTCAGCCTTCCAAGTGCTGGGATTAGAGGTGTAATAGGTTCTTAACAAGTATTTGCCAAATGAATGTGAAAAACAACATTACAGGATGTTTAGTACTATGGCAAGTTTACAAATCTATCTGATCCCTATGGCACTCAATGTGGAATACAAGCAGTAGCAGACTCTGTAACAAAGATATATTGCCACTGGATGCTAGGCTCATATAGTACGACCCCTGGCTTGAAAGCAAACACAGAAATCAATAGACTCCAAAGACTTCTACTCTTGTTTTGTAAATGTAATACTTGAGTAGCTGTAGAGAAAAAAAATTGGGGAGGGGGTACACACTAGGTTATTTAACCTCAGCTCTATAGAATTTTGGAAGAGTCAAATGTGAATGAATGTAAAAGTTTTTGTAATTAAGTAGTTAAAAAAATCATAGAGTTGCATTTTAAAATATTAAATAATAGTCCATACAAATTCTAAGGTGAGGTAATAAAGGGCCATGACTCAGGAAAGTTCAGTTTCTTTTTCCTCTACTAACTGGAACACATACATACCATGCCCTTTTCTTAAGCAACTAGAACCTAACTATGATCTGAACATGGGATATAATTAAGAAGTAAGGAATCATGGTCCCAGGCAAGGACAGGCTAAAGAAGTAAACATGTTCTCCATCAAACAGGTTTCTAACAATAAATAAGGTTAAGGAAAGAATACTGAGTTTGTATGACTTGTTAGTTGTAACATGTTAGTGGTTCCACTGAGGAGGCTAGACATTTTAATTAGGGTTGTCTCGAAGTTTCACAAATTCACAGTAGGTCTACTGCTAAACAACCTACCAAGCCTAAATACAAAATGTTTTATGTTCTTGTGATTACTGAATTTTATGACAAATTCTTACAGTCTGCATCTTACTTTGGATAATTTAGGCATTTCACAAGAAATCTGTTGTAACAAATAGTGCTACAGAAAAAATTCTTAGGTTATAACTCAAATTTAACCCTATGACTCTGACATAAGAGGAAGAAAACAGACTATCATCACATCTCTATCACTGCCTTGGTACAATTCTGTGCCATGTTTATAATTTTAAAAATTTTGATAAAATTACACATTTAACAAATGAGAGGGGACCACATGATATAAAACTGAACTCATGATGGGCAAATATTTATTGAGATAAATTAGGACACTCAAGCTGGACATTTCATATGAGAGTAAAAAAGTAGAGGCTGAGAAAAACTATGCTTATGTGACATAAAACAGCATACTAAATATAGTATTTCCAATTATATCTATAATAGTTCCTTTACAAACTATTTATATTCATATAGTTGTTTTACTCGGAATACTTTTCTTTTTCTTGAGAGGGACAGTGCTAGAGATTACACCCAGCATCTTCGCTCCATCTCTAGTCCTTTTTAATTTTCTTTTTGTGTCTTTTGAGACACAGCCTTATTAAGTTGCTAAAAGCTGCCCAGGTTGAACTCTGAGATCCTCCTGTTTCAGTTTCTCAAAGTGCTGGGGTTATAGACTGCATCACCATTTTTGGGAAAACATTTTTGAAAAGACTGTTGTTACTCAAAAACTATGTTACTGACCATACTTCAATGGTTTTTATTCACAACTACCAAGTATGTGCACATAAAAACTTATTTACTGACAAATGAATTTTGTCACTAATCTCAGTTTCAATGATAAAGATACACAGTGTTTAAAGTATTAAATTAGAAGCTAAAATTAAGAGTAAACAATCAAGTTTTAAGGAATGCTATATATTTTGCTCTATTTCATATTTTAAAATCATCTTAACATACTTTGCAATCTGCCTAATAATTAATGAAATACATGCTTCATGGTATTTTACCATGAACTTCTGTTAAAGTCAAAATATGTTCTTCAAAATTTGAATTTCAAATACTGATTGTTACCTGGTTCTTACATCTAATTTGCATCTATTGATGATACAGGATAACTCAAAGAGAATTGGGAACCATCCTCTCACCCACACCCTGTCTTCAGGTGCCACATTCATATCATCACTTGTATATTCCTTGAAAGCCTTCAAGAAGAAAGGTAGGATAATTAAAGGAAAACAAAACAACTGCATATTCAGTCCACTATTTCTCAAGAGGAAAATTTTAAATGCTTTACCAATCAAAAGTGAGCAGTTCAGTTACAGTAATAATTTATAAAAAGATGAAGGCCATAACCATCTATGAAGAGCACTGAAATAAAATCCAAAAATTAGCTTTACCTTCAACTGTCACCAATTCTTTGCATTATTAACCATTAAATTCAGGTTTCTTATCATTTAAGTAATTATGATAGCATATACATACATTATCCACATTGGGAAGATGGTCAAATGAGTTGATGTATGAAAAAGTTCTAGGTATCCCATAAGTCTTGTGTTAGTATATAGTAAATCTTATTATTAAATCTATGATGTATCACTTTTTCTTATGATACTTACAAGGAAAAATTCAAATATGCAAGTTAAAATCAGCAGTCAGATTGTCAAGTTGATCTTTCATTTTAGAACTTAAGCTTAAGCCTATACTCATCTACAGTCAGCTTACTTCAGTGCTGCAGAGCACAGGCAGATCAACAGCAGTATAGAGAAGGATAAAAACAAAAGCCTAGGGCTTAAATCCTGGCTCTCTTTTACCAGTCCTGCAACTAGGGACACATTTTAAAACTTCTCTGTGCCTTACTTTCCTTATTTGTGTAGTAGTAGTAGATTATCTGTCCTATTAAGTTGTTATAGAGATAGAACAAGTGAATACATATGAAATACTCAGAAAAATACCTCATACCTTTTAATAATGGTTACTTATAATCACTAATAATCATCTTCAGAATCGAGTTCAGACTATTTTTGGTTTCACTGAAAATAAATGCTTCTCTGCCCTCAATTCCAAACAAATTTAGATTTTGGACTGGAAAAAATACTCAGCAAAATTCTGTTTACTAAATGACGCTATACCTGAGGTCTATCAGACACATATTTTGCACAATGGCGAATAAGTCGAATTGCTTCCATACTTGTGTCAGGAAAAGCTGCATTGCACGCAAATTCAGACAAACACTTCACTGCATCCTGGAAAGAATCAATGGTCGCTGGAAAGTGTTTTTCAAATACAAGTGCTAAAACAGAAAAAAAAATATCAACATAACTATAAATTTTCAATTATTCTTAACTGTACCCAAATATGGCAGCCTTTAGATGTAATGCACATTTCTTATAGGTTATTAAGGTTTGTGATGTTCAACAGATAGGGAATTCAGGTCTCTATCACTCATTTGCTTGTCCGAAGTAGTGAGGCGAATGAGATATGAACATTTTCTTTATCCAGTAATACTACGTTTAAAATAACTGGTACAGAGTAGTACTGAATCAATTTTTGTTGAATAAATAAAATTTTCTTTCTTTCTTTCTTTCTTTCTTTCTTTCTTTCTTTCTTTCTTTCTTTCTTTCTTTCTTTCTTTTTCTGTTTGGGTATCAGGGATTGAACTCATGACCTTGCGCTTGCCAGGCAGGCGCTTATGCCACTGAGCTAAATCCCCAGCCCTTTATCTGTGTTTCTTAATGTATAAAATGGAGATAATAATATGCATAAGACAGTTGTAAGTACTATATAAATATTATAAATGAAGTCCTCAAAATAACAACTCAAGAAAAAATAAATGATAGTCATCATGATGTTATGATTCCAGATGCTGATGATGGTCATCACTAATAACTTCTACACAGGATTAATTTATATCCTTAGTACTTCAGACTCCTTTAAAGTCAAAGAAGGCTGTACAATATAGTGATTAAAAAAATAATAAAGCTTTGCCTTGAGTGTTCCTGCCTTTAAATAGCACCAATTCTATGACTAATTCTATGACATGATGAAAATTACTTAACCTCTCTGGGCCAGAGTCTCCTAATCTATATTTTAAATGGTGGGATAATAGAAAGTTGCAAAGATAGAAGAAAATATGTAAAAAATGTTTATTGTGCATGCCATATAGTAAATTTTCACTATTATCTACAGAAATAATACCATTTGTGACTATGGATCTATAGGTAAAATCTGGTAAACTAAAGCCCAAAACTGTACCTGAATTATCATCTGAACACACTGAGGTTTTTTTATTTGAATAAAGCTAAAAGATTACTCACTGACAATGTGCCCTGTTGTTTGAAATGCAAGTTCCACAATGCTTTCATCTTGATCAGATGCTGCTAGATGAAATACAGAAAAAATGTTCTTCCATCCAGACCGAATGTTAGCAGCTTGAGAATTAACCATCTGTGCTATGCACCGCACAACCATATCTCTAATTGTTGGAGACCTAAAATATTAATGCAATTGCTTGGATATGGATACGGATAAAATTTTCCAGGTTTTCCTCCCCTTCTATTTTTTCCTCTGCCATGGAAAATAAGGTTTTACTGATATTAAACCATTCAACAAATATAATACCTGTTTCGTTTCATTATATGTTCAAAAGGTCTTAAAAAATCCTTTTGGAATCTGAAATTTGCAAGCTCCCCTTTTTCTAAAAACTTCATTGACAACTGCCTCAAGGAGTCTACTGCAAAAATAGCTACATCTTCATTAGGATTACAGCCAACCTGTAAGGCAACAAAATAATGAGATACATCGTCAGTGGCTAGAAATCTGTAATTCTTTATTTTTGTCTTAGAAAAAATATAAAATTAGTACATGTAAGAAAATCCTCTGATTTCTGAAGGTACTAAATATGCTAAAAATAATTCTGAACAAAGAAACAAATACTTAAAATTCTTAAAACTTAGAGAAATCTTTTTAAAGAACAGAACTTTAAGGGTTTCCCAATTATAAAACAGAACACAACTGTTGAGAGGAAAAATGCTTAAATTAAATAAGGAAATTTTAAATAAAGAAAAACATAAATGTAAATATATACTATCTTTATTCAAATACCTTATTAAAATGATCTCCAATAACTTCCCAAATCCGAGACCACTGCAATCTTATTCTTCCCATGTTGTAGTATGATATTTCAACTATCTTTTGCAGACTAAACATTCTTGGGTGTGTAGTGGAAAGCAATTCATCCATAGATACAGCACAGAGCCAACGGACAAAATCCACTATAACATAAATACATTTATAGTTTTTCAACTTTAAAGTTTTTTAGCCAAAAGACGAGTGTGCAAACAGAATAAATATATACACTTACCAATAGCATTTCCATCTAGTCTTGTAGATCCTGTAAATATTCTGGGAAAAATAAAACAATGTTTTGAAAATTTATGAAGTTTCATTTCTGTTATGTTAATTCAAAATAAACTAGCCTGAGGTATGACCATTTTTATCCATTTTAAGTGAACAAACAAACAAATGAAAAAGGTCAGGCAGTGAAATGATTTTCGTCACACAGTTTTAATAACAAGAGTACTGTAGGTTGAATGCCTCTCCCTCCATATCCAAATGTTTCAGTCTGTATTTAATGTTATTAAAGTGTACACTGTTGTTATTAGTAGGTACACAACTATCAGACCTTGTAACATTCTAGAAAAAGGAAATTACTAATTTATAAAACCAATGAACTGGTATCCTGTCAAGTTTTTTAATTTTTCCCATCTAATAACATTAAGCAAGTTTTAAAAGATTATATTTTATGAGTAATGTACATTTCATTAGAACATTAATTTATGTTTAAACTGGTGTGATATAAACTTACAAATGGGTCTCGATTTAACTAAGTAACTAAACTACTTCCCTTAGGATATTCAAATGTTTGAAGTTAAGCTATACTACCCAGTTTTGCAGAACTTTCTTTGTGGAGCTCTATGTATTTCAGTTTCACAAAAAAATCTCAGCATACACATCATTTTCTTTCTTCTTTTTCTTCTTCTTCTTTTTTTTTGTACCGGGGATCGAACTCATGACTGTGCGCTTTCAAGGCAGGTGCTTATGCTGCTGAGCTAAATCCCCAGCCCCACCGTTTTTCCTTTTTTCTTTTTGGAGATAGTCTTGCTATATCATTCATGCTTGCCTTGAACTCACCATGTATCCCAGGCTGGCCTTGAACTCCCAGAGATCCTCCTGCCTCAACTTCCCAAGTGCTAGAATTACAGGCTTGTGCCACGCCCAGCTGAAAGCAAGGGTTTGATGTGACTAAACCTTCCTCAATTTAAAATGTACACAGTAGAATGTGCATGATAAAAAGGAAACCTTGAAGCAGGAGTAGGCCAAATGGCAAACTTAAGCACAGTAACAACAGTAACAGCTATCAACCACAAGGTGGGCACTACTCTCTCTTGTGCTTTACATATGTCCACTATTTAATAATCAAAACTACCCTGGGAAGTACATAGTCATTGTAACTCTAGTTTTATAAAAACAGAGACACAATAATATTTAATAACTTCTTCGAAGTCATAGAACTAGTAAGTGTCAGAGCTGTGACTTAAAGAAGTGTAGTCTAACTTCACAGTTTACCCTCTCAACCACTTTTCTACATTGTTTCCTACTTATCTGAAAGAACAGTTCAGATTAACATGTACTGAACACTGTAAATACATTCTAAAGAGCAAAATAAAAGACAAGATAGGAATAGGGAGATCTTTATCAAATAGGAAGGGGATCAAGAGATGGGAGAGAGAGGAGGGACAGGATAAAAAAAGGAATCAAGATGTGGTATGTACATGTACCTACTTCACACAAGGAATGAATATAAACACTATATACTGCAAACATGTACAAAGAATGAAACACACACACACACACACACACACACAACTGTTTCCAGGTTTTCCCTACTACAACAGTCTAAATATTCTTACCTATTTTTTAACCTCTGCACCTTTTTTAACCTTTGTACCGGGGATCGAACTCATGACTGTGCGCTTTCAAGGCAGGTGCTTATGCTGCTGAGCTAAATCCCCAGCCCCTTTGTAGGTCTTATGTCTACATGTTCTGGCAATAAATTACATACATAACACAGGAAATTCAAAATGAGCTCCTGCCAAAGAAAATCTTAAGATTTTAAGTACTGTTCTTGTTTGTCAAATGAGGCAATGATTCAAAAATCTGCAGAAAACACTACCTGGGAAGAAAATCAAGAGTAAGGTCCTATTTAATCCAGTGGCAGACTGGTCTCGGAAGTTTAAAACAGTCAAATCTCTCATATGAACAAAAATGAAAACTGTAACATGTGTGATCAATTGCTCTCAAACTAGAGGTATTCTCATGGAAAACAAAGGCTATAGACAAACAACATCAAAGACAGAGTTAACATTAAAAGTACAGGAGAAAGCCAGGCGTGATGGTGCACTCCTGTAATCCCAGCACTTATGAGGCTGAGGCAGGAAGATCACTTAAAAGCAAAACCAGCCTGGCTACAAAGTGAGTTCAAGGCTGACCTGAACTACATAGAGAGACCCTGTCTCAAGAAGACAAAAAAAAAAAAAGGGAAAAAAGAAAAAAAAATAAGTAAAAGAGAAAGAACAAGAAAAGGCATAATAGAAAAGATTTATTTTTAACTGAAAATAAAGCAAATGGCAACATGCATAGTGGTAAGGAACAAAAATCTACAGATTATATATAACCATAGGAAAAGGAAGCAACAAATTCTGAAAGACGTGAAATGGTGGAGAACAAAGGCAAGAAAGACCAAAAACTATCATTAGCAGCAGCAGTTAGAAAGTCTCTGTAGACTGGAGGTATTGTCGAATGTAGGGAGCATGTATCTTGGGTAGGCGCACTTAAATTCCTCTTCACTATGGCAGCCTCTAAGGGATCACTCTATTTCTACCAAGAAACCACTAAAGGTTAGGCCAGAAGGAAAAACAGCAGTTTGCAGAGGCATCAAAAGTGAACCCTTCCTATATACTAAGGACCAAGAAATTAGGTATCACAAAAACAGTCTATGAAATAGATTCTACATGTCCTGTGTAAAAAGCTAAGGACAAAAGCATGAGAAGTCTTGTTTGATAATACAAAAAGAAGTGGCCTAAAAAGCATACAGAGGAAAAAAAATTGGTAAAATTGCTGCTTCATCCATATCATAATACCAGTGCAAAAGAAATCCTGGCAACATTTGTTTTTAGAAATAAACTTTTAAACTATGTAACACTGAAATGACCTGAATTACTATAAAAGGTTTATCAGAAGTAACATTTATTTCTTAGGCTTAACTGAAAGATCTTTATAAACCAATCCATTTGGGATAACTGTACATATTTTCTGCTAGGTGACAGAATGTCCTAAAGTATAAGATGGGCTTGTATAAGGTAAATCTGTTATGTCTAAAAAAACCCTGTAATAATAATAAAAACAAAAACTTTAATGCTAAATAACTTTTTTTAGCTTTTAGAAGTACATCATTTCTGGATGAATTCTATTCCTTACACAGTTTAGCAACACTTATGAAGTAGGTCTAGTTTAACAATGCCTAGAGACTTCTACCTTTGCAGTGCCAGAGGATCAGATACTACCAGATTAATCCATCTTAATATTATCCTAAATTCTAGTGGTGTAAGATTCCTACTACAAAAGTGAAAATAACAGTACCCTAAAGACTTCAATAGAATCCCATTTTCTTTTTGTCCATTAAGAAATAAGCAATACATTAACACAGAATTATTTTAATTTCTCTTGCTTAGTTTCTAACTTTGTAATAACAGATTACAATATTTAGAACAATAGATCAAAGGACAGAAGAATGATTTTGTTTGTAGGACAAAGACAGAACTAGCTGGGATGATGCCAGACAATATTCTCACTGCTGTCTTGACTATCAGTGTAGTGTTACCTCACTGAGTTAGCTTATGGACCAGAGTTGACATATACCATATGAAAATAAATTTAGGATCTGGAAGGAAAATCAGAAACTTAATGAAAAAGTGAAATATAAAACAGGAGAACAATATAATCTTACAATAAATCAAAGATGCACCTTAAAAGGCTTTCACAATAAGCTAAAAATTAAGTATTCAGGTTTTGTTTAAAAGTGGAGAATATGTTTATGTTTTTAGTAGTATCTGGTGATGACAAGCTTGCCATGAAAAATTACTAATGAAATTTGTGCTAAACATTCTCTGAAACAGCAAAAATCACCGAAACAGAGAGACACGTAATTTATTCAAATGGGTGATACGTCCCCTTACAAATAGTGGAGAGCAGGAAAAGTTAGAACTGGTGGTCATATAAAGTATGTTATGGAAAAAGAAGATGATAAAATATTGACTCTTGCCTAAGTGGATTCTCGTAACAGTAAAAATGCTTTTCTGGAAGGCAAGAAAATCATTTGAAGGAAAGTTTGCCTAGTAGCAGAAAGGCTGTTAATTACATGGCTCTGGAGTTGTACATACACAGAAAGGCACAGAAGTTAAAGAGCGCATTTTCAGAGACAGGCTGCTTGAGACAGAAAATAGGCTGGCTCTACTCTCTAAAATTCCCTATTAACAAATGAAACACTTTTCAAAATAATCCAGAAAAGACAACTCTGGTTGTGGGACCAAGCAATTTATTTAAATCATTTCTGTTCAGGTTCTTCATATGTAAATGGAGAACACCAATATTAATCTCAGGAAAGGTTGTTTTTTTAGACAAGTTTCCCTGTGTAGTTCAGGCTGGCCTTCAACTCACTACTGCCCAAGACTTGCCTTGAATTTGAGGTAATCCTCCTGCTTTAGCCTACAAAGTGCTGGGATTATAGGTATACACTACCACATCCAGCCACTACTGAAAGGTTTAAATGAAGCGCAGTAATACATGTAATATGCCACATGTGTGACAAACCTTCATGTTATACAGTAGATATAAAATGATATAAAATTTTTCTTCAATCTTTAAAAGAAAAATAACAACAACAGAATGTTAAGAATTCTTTTCAGGAAACAACCAAAATGCCCATCAACTGCATAGTGAATGAAAGAGATGTGGTATTTTTATACAATGGAGTATTACTCAGCCATAAAAAATGATGATCTTGAGGCATTCATAGGTAAATGGAGGCAACTTGAGACTATCCTCATAAGTGAAATAAGAATCATATTTATAAATTTCACATTGTGTCTCTAGTGTAAAAAGTAGTCAGAAATGTAGGAGTAATAAAACCCAAAATGTGTAATTGCTATTGTAAAAAAGACAGGAAAAGAAAGTGCTGTAAAGGATATAACTGCACGTATATGTAAGTGTGTAAGACAGATGATCATATTACTAAATTTTTGTTGGATCGTTGAGCAGAACTGTTTGTGGTCTCACTGTTTGAATGTTCATTTTGTATGCTTTAATTTTGTAACTTGAACAACTATTTCTAAGATGACAATATGTAACTAGTGATTTCTTACTGCTTATTTTTTTTGAAATTGTGTATTATTTCTACCCTTTCTTCTGTTTTGTTTTTATTTTCCTTTTTAAATACAACTTTTTTTTTAAAAAAGAATTCTTTTTGAAGAAAAAGTTCCAGAAGTACTCTTAAGGGTCAGTATCTTCTTTATACTCTAGTGCTCTCTTTGTAGAATAAAAAGCTTTTCCTGAAGCAAAATAATAAATCGGCATGAGTCTCCAGGCAAGTCTCCCCCACCAAGGGGTTGAGAAAAAAAAAAAATTAAATGTCAGTGATGTAAGTTTCAACCAGGGGGCCATTTATCTGGGAAAAAGTATTCTGAAAGGAATGCTAGAAGATACGGTTTTATTTGCTGAGCATTTAAAAGTCTGAAATAGTCTTCTGAATGTTTTCCTTCAGAAAACAAGTTGCAATGGGGAATTCTTGGCAACGTATATAATACACATATTCTAAAGTCCTTTCAAAAAGAGATTATATCAAGAATCTCCAGCAAATACCATTCATTTTATCTGTAAGACAGGTTATGTACCATGTATACAGAAAGATAAATTACACTGTATTTTCAAAGACTGCTAATAGAATAAGTTTTCTACAAAGGAAATATTTGTGTGTGTGTGGTTTTATTTTATTGTGTTTGAGACAGGTTCTCATTATGTAGTTGAGGCTGGTCTTGAACTATGTATCCCAGGTTGGTCTCAAACTTGTGGTGATCCTCCTGCCTCAATTTCCCGAGTGCTTGGATTAAAGTTGTGAGTCACTATGACAAGCACTTAGTTTTGTCTTTTTAATTTTAATTTTTATTAGCATATGTGTGCAGTACATAATTACTTTCCTCTAGAGGAACTGGCACATGTACCTAACACATCTTAACTGCTTTTATTTTCCTGTTCTCATTCTTATCCTTCCATCTCTTAGCTCCCTTCTTATATACAAAATATCTATTTCACATTTCCTATTATTTCTTTTATTTTGCACTTTATTTATATTTTGGGTTCTTCATAAAAGAGAAATCATGTCATATTTAAGTGTGTATCTGATTTATTTCATTTAACAGTATGTCTCAAAGTATATCCATTTTCTTAAAGATGACTCAAATTTATCCTTCCCTATAGCTATGTAGTACTCCATTGTCCATAACTACTCCATTTTCTTTATCCATTCTCTGTTGAAGGACATACAGGCCACTTCCAAGATTTAGCTATTGTAAGTTGTACTGCATGTATCACTGTTAATAAGATGTTTTTAATTCTTTCAGGAAGAAATGTAGAAGGGAAACAGTTGGGTCCAATGGAGTTTTTCTATTTTCAGTGTTTTGAAGAATTTCCATACTGATTTTCATAGTGGCTGTACTAATTTACATTCCCTCTAAGAATGCAGAAGGGTTCCTTTTACCCTGCACCCTTGTCAGCATGTGTTATTACTTGATAGCCATTCTTTCTGAAGTTGGAAGCTCAGTGTGTTTTAATTTGCATTTCTTTAATAGCTAGATACATTCAGCATTTTTTCAGGTGTTTATTAGCCATTTGTACTTCTGAGAAGTGTCTATTCATTTTAGTTGCACAGTTTTTGATTGAGTTTTATTTTGGGGAAGGTATTTTATTTTGGGAGGGTCTAATTTTTTCATTATTCATATATTTTAGATATTAGTTCTCTGTGAAACAGCTGGCAAAGTTTTTTTTCCTATACTGCAAATTGTCTCTTCACTCTGTTGGTTGTTTCCTTTGCTGTGCAGATGCTTTTTAAATTTATATGAACCCATTAGTTGACTCTTGATATTACTTATGCACTTGGGGTTCTATTCACAAAGTCCTTGGCTACACTCATGTCTTCAGGAATTGTACTTATTTAATCTTCCAGCAGTTTATATCTCTTTAAATATGTACATCTTTGATTTAGTTTTGTTTTTGCATATGCTGTGAGAAACAGTTCTAGATTAAATCCTCAGCATGTGGATAGCCAGTTTTCCTAGGACTGTTTGTTAAAGATGTTGTCTTTTCATCAACTTGTATTTTTGACCTCTTCGTCAAACAGGAGAAGTCTGAATGTGCCTCAGGTTGTTTCTGCAGCCTCTATTCTGCCCCACTGATCCATGTATCTGATCTGTGCCAGTACAATACTGTTTCAATCACTGTAGCTTTGTAATGTAACTTGAAATCCAAGACTGTGAATTGTACTGTTCTTTTAATTTTTTTCTTGTTGGGTTCATTATTGATGTACAGGAATGCTACTCATTTTTGTGTGTAGATTTTGTATTGTGCTGTCCTCTTTTTTTCAAAGTTATCAGTCTTCTAATCTCCTTACTACTATAAACAAAATTTTCATATCATTTAATTCCTTCTAACATACCATAAACAAAAAATCAAATTACAGATACTTAATACTCTAAATCACAGTATATCATGGTATAGTCTTAAATTCTTTAGGGAAATTATTTTGAGAATGTATTTTTTTCCTTTATTAATAGTATATAGCTAATACTACAGAACTGGAAGAGCAGTCATTTGAAAAGGAAAGAAAATTAATACTTTACCTATCTACAGCAACAACAACACTTTGAGAACTGGTTTCTCCAATGGATTCCTGAATACTTGCAATCTGCTTCCAGTCCACATTTCCTCCAACTACCACACATAAGAGAGTCATGTCAATTAAAAAAAAAATTCAGTGGAATAATGCACTTAGTTTTAAAACACATTTCTTGTTCTTTTTTTTTTGAGACAGGGTCTCTCTATGTAGCTCACATTGGCCTTAAATTTGTGGTGATCTTCCTGCCTCAGTCTTCTAGGTGCTAGGATTACAGGCATGGCCACTTTATTTTGTTCATTGGGATAAAATATAAGTTCTTCAGTCCAGCACTGAAGGTACTTGCCTTCAACATTTCAACCAATATGTGTAGTCATGCTCTGTCTCAACTATTAAAAATTTACCTACCAGACCCAATTTGAGTTCTTTATAAAGGACTCTCTCAATTTTTCACATCTGCTTCTGCAACAAGGTTTTACTTAATAAACACTACTCAAATCAGAATTATTTCCACCTGTTTCCATACAAATCTTAGGTATGCTAATGGTGCAATCTCACCCACATACAATTTGTATCATGAGTATTCTCTAAACATTTATGTGACCAAGTTGCTGAATTTTCAAATATTAGTATCTTAGAAGAATGGAAGATCTATAATTCAAATTTTAAAATTATATATTGTGTTCTTAATAATTATACTTTTATGCTTCCAAAAATAATTACAGAATTTTATCAGAAGAAATATATATAGTCAGCTGCGCGTTATCTGTGCATTCTGCATCCATGGATTCAACAAAGCTGCAATTAAAAATATCTGGGAGGGGGAACACTCCATGTGTAACTGAACATGTGTAGACTTTTTTCCCATCATTATTCTCTAAACATCAGTGTTTTATTCACACAGCATTTACATTGTAGTAGGTATTATTAAGTCAGAGATAATTTGAAGTAATATAATAAGGAGCGTATGTGTAGGTTGTATGCAAATACTATGCCACTTTACATAAAGGACTGAAAAATCCTTGGATACTGATATTTCCAGTGGCCCTGCAACACATTCTCTATGGGTACTTAAGGATGTTATATTTAAACCTGTTGATCTGCTTATATGGAATACTTGGTGCACAGATGCTGTTAACAAAGAAGAATACTACTTTTAACTGGCTCCACTGTCTATACCACCTCTTCTTCTAGCTTAAATTCTCACTATAGCATCCTGCTCAAGGAAGTTATCTGCTGCATGGGCACAGAGTGTGATGGCTAAGCACACATCTTTCAAATGGGCTGGATGGTCACCAACAAAATAGCCTGAAGAGCAGGCTCTGCCCAATAGTAACTAAGTCAATAGACTAGTTCCCTCAAGAGTATACAGTCAAAATCAGAGTCAGATCAATCTGGAGGTTGGAGAAGACTAAAAAGTGTAACATAAGAGACAGCACAAATAAAGACAGAGTTACTCATTTCTGGAGTAGTCTGGAAGCTTGAACCATTTTATATTTCCATGTTTAAAATGTATCTTTATATAAATTCCCTACTCCCTTGTTCTTGAATGAAGAAGAAAGTTCATCTCATATTCTTACAATCCAAGCAGCACAACAACACAATAAACCAATTAATTTTAATTCAAGCATTCCAGCAAATATTCTTGTTTGACTAAAACTTTTAGAAGATTAAAATACTTTAAAGTTTAACCTAATTCTGTAGTCTTATTTGCCAAAATTGAGCAATTAACATTTACTGTTATTTTGGCCTTCCCACATTCCCTGTGCCTTTTCAAAGATAATCAGGGGACCTTCACATCTTATGCTACTTCATGAAGTAATCATAGTTCTTCTATAATGTTTAGAGCAAGACTTCCACATTATGTTAAGTTATAATGTAGGTGCTCAGGCAGTTTTAGATCTTGCTGCTGGATTATCTAGGTATCAAGTTTGCACCTGCATCTCCTAGACCTCACACTAACCCAACCAATATAAAATCACTGAGATGAAAGCCTGCACTGCTAGCTGCTTCAGTTGGACATGGCAAAGGTTCTAATTTTCCTCAGTATATCTTGAAGTTACCACATAGTTCTGGTCTTATACTTGTTTCCCTGTACAGTAGGGAAATCTTCTGAATTTATTTTTCCCCCCAAGAGACAAGGTCTCACTATATAGTTCAAACTGGCCTTGAACTCGCAGTGATCCTTCTGCCTCCACCTAACCAAACCTGGGATTACAGGTGTGTACCACAGTGCCTGGCATTCTTTCTGGTTTCCTTAAGAAGTTTTACTACCAGCAACAGCAGAAATCAATAAAAGATTTAAAAAAAAAATCCCTAATTGTATAATACAAGCCTTTAACAGGTAAATATTTCTGGAGGTCTGGAATTTTCCTTCCTGTTCCCTTTAAATGCCTGTAGTTCCCTCGGTTAGAGGTGGGGAGGATGCATAGAAAATATGCAAAAATTAAACTAGCCATTGTGCTAAAGTCCATTCGTATTTATTCTGATTTAACTTAATATTCATATGAGTAGATACTTTAGTTTGCACAAGTGGAAGTCAAATATCAGATAAAATTAACATACATATAGTAAAGAATATTAAAAAACTCAAATCTGAAAGTACAGTATTCAAGGCTGAAGTCCTTGCTTTTTCCTTGATACATCAACTTCCACTAATAACTAAAAATGTTCAGCATTTACTTTTTTTGAATCTATTTTTGCTAATATTTTCCTTTCTGCTACTGTATTAAATCTGCAAATTCCTGGTCATAAGAGTGCTAGGGGAACCTTAGGTTCCATACAGACAGAAGGGTTTGGGTAGGTCTGCAGTGTCTTTAAAAAACTGCAAATATGAAAGCTTGCTCCAACTAGACCTATTATGTTATATAAAGCCTCAGAATTTAAGTTACCTACTTAGTCTTAAGGCAGGTAATTTATCTGCAACCTCTTCCCAGTCCTAAATAGGATAATGAATAAGGGTCATTTAATATTGTGAGCCAGACTATGCAAAAAAGACCCACTTCCCTATTCATCTTGCTTTCATTCATAATGATGGATGAAATGTATTTAATCTAAATTATATAGTTCATTGGTATCATACAGTGACTTACAATAAACAGGTTAGTAACAACTTTTTGCTATTTTGTAAAAAGAATTTTAAAATTCTCACCTAGCCCCAGACCCACAAATTCATCAGGAGCCTGATCTTTTGTCCCAGTAAGAGATCCTTCTCTCCCCCTCACTGTTCCTGAAATGTATCGAGGTTTCACTCCAGTTCCTATAAGTTGTGCCAGCTCCAACTGACTGATGCACTTTAGAATCTTAATTATGAAAAAGAAAAAAAAATTACATTTCAATAGCCTCAAAAACATAAATGTATGCATTTAGGATTTAAACATGAGGTATCTTATAAAAAAGTTGAATGTACTTATTTAAAATGTTCTAAGTTAATTTTCCCCATATCAGTGATATTTAGCATTAGCTCATTTTATAAACCAAATTGCAAAATTGAAAATGAAATGCTTATACCTCATGCCATGAGTTTCCTAAATAATTTCCATCTGTATGAGCCACTGTGATAAGTGTCTTTATTGTGTCAATATTCTTCTGCTTCATTTCAGTAATACCAGAACTCACTGTTAGTAAGGTAAATCTTGCTAGTGCTTGGACATACGCATCTCTCTCCAGCTACCAAAGCAATAAGAGAACTTCTTAGGTTTAAGTTATAAAATACATAAATATGACTCAGTAAGTGTGAGCAAATAAATGTCTAATAAAGTACTCATGACACTGAAAGTCTTAAGAAATTTGTACAGAGCTAACATTCTATAGAGAAAAAACTGTAACCAAAGATATTACAAATTTTAGAAGACTGGAATAGAATTATACATTCTACCATAGTGTATGAAAAACTCAAACATGAAGAATAATTTAAATTTCATCATAAGTTTGAACTTCATTTTTAATCAGTCAGATATAAAAAAAGTGTTGTAAATGGAACTAATGATAATGGGTAAGTAGAAAATGTTTTCTGGACTGGCTTACAAAGTAGAAATTCTTCATTACCTGAATACTGAAAATGCATGCAATTCTGATCGCACATCTTATTCCTTCTAGGCAAAGAGAGGCTACTTCAGTATCATCACAGTCTTGTAGTCCCACACTGAATGCAGCCAGAAAAGGTGTCCAAGCCAACTAGAAGAATTAAAAATTTGAAATACATTATGGATATCAATGATAATTAAATTTTATAATGCTACACTAATATTTATCAAAACTTGCAGACCACATAAGATGTGAGAAGGTTTTGAAAAGAAAAAAATGAGACTCTCAGAACAGCATCTGGAAGCTTTCTTAGAAAAAGAGGAAAAACTATATAATGCTGCTTGGGCTTGAGTGGTAAAGTAAGAACATGAATTCAGTAATGACCTAAGGCATCTTTTAAGAGCAGGTTTTATAAATTAATAAAAAAGGATTAACAAAGTGGCAGCAAGTGATATAAATAATAAATACAAGATTTATCCCTGACTCAGGTTCATCATTCCTTGCAAGCTTTGGCCCTTACAACAATTAACTCTATTTCTAATGAAAATCCTTTTAATCATGTTTCTACTTGCATCAAATTATAGTATTTTTTATGCTTGTTTTCTAGTCATAGTCTATTTTCTTTAAGTAGTTAAATATTTTACATTGAGAACAGTGGTGGAAAAAAAGTTCAATAAATCATTACAGATTATGGAAGAAAAAACTGAATATCTAATGAAAAGTAATATGAAACAAATAAAAGTCACTTTTTGACTACTGAAAATCCTAACAATAAAACTACATAACTTTGCAATGTCTTATATAAGAATATTCACTGCTTGAACCTGGCATGGTGGCACATGCCTGTAATCCCAGTACTGAGAGGCCACAGCATGAGGATCCTCCCGAGTTTGATGCCAGCCTGGGATATATAATGAGTTCAAGGTCAGCCTGAACTCTATAATGAAACCCTGTCCCTGTCCCTGCCCTTGTCTGTCTGTGTCTGTCTGTCTGTCTGTCTGTCTGTCTGTCTCTCTCTCTCTCTCTCTCTCTCTCTCTCTCACACACACACACACATCACTGCTTTTAGTATGTCAAAAAGAACAGCTACGTTTCCATATAGCCATCAAGTTGAGAAATGTTTTTTATTAGTGTACTACAGAGATCACAACTGGAATTTTTAAAGGTCTATAAAGCTTTGAGAAACATTTCCAAAGAAAACAAAAGTACTCAGAGCTTTTCTTCTAAAGTCCACAAAGTAGGCTGGGCATGGTGGCACATGACTATAATTTCAGTGGTTAGGAGGCCATGAGTTTGAGGCCAGCCTGGGCTACAGAGTAAGTTCAGGGACAGCCTGAACTACAAACCAAGACCCTGTCTCAAAAAAACAAAACAAAACAAAACAAAACAAAACAAAACCCACAAAGTTGAGAAGTAAAAGCTCATAATAATCTCTAAACAAAGAAACATAAGCCATAGTACCTATTACGTTCTTTACTAGTTCTTGCTCTGCTACTTATTTCATCTCTCTGTACCTCATTTTTCATTATCTACAATACTTGCAGATGCCACTAGAGAGTT
This sequence comes from Hydrochoerus hydrochaeris, assembly GCA_004027455.1. Classification (NCBI taxonomy): domain Eukaryota; kingdom Metazoa; phylum Chordata; class Mammalia; order Rodentia; family Hydrochaeridae; genus Hydrochoerus; species Hydrochoerus hydrochaeris. Next base: position 197,674 of record PVLA01002426.1, read on the forward strand.
GTTGTGAGAGGCATATCAAGTGCAGTACTTCTAAACTACAAAATTTATAATAAATTATATATTCTATTATAGCACAACAACACAGCTTGAAAATCTGTCATATTTTACACAAGAAGAACTAGAGTTTTTAAGACAGTGGAGAAAACTGTTTAACTTCACTAAATATCAAAGATAATTTCTTTCATCAAATTATACCTAAGTAATATTCTAGGGACTGAAACTTCCCATTCATAACTACATTAAAAACTCTGTGAAATAAAATTTGGCAATATGCAAAAACATTCTTAGAAGTTTATATCCCCTGCTATTATAAATAAATTCCCTCCAAGGAATTTATCATTCAATCTTTCTTCCCAGGCAGTGCTTGTTGAGTAATTATTACAAGACTGGACAATGTAGGAACAACTGAGAAAAGTCCTTTGGTTCATATATTTATAATAATATATATGACATATTTTATATTAATATATAGAATATATTATATTTACATAAATAAAATGAAAAACATTAAAATAATAAAGGAATAGCACAACATGTCAGGAAAGGGAAATTAATTTATAATATTAGAGGGGTTGGGCAGAACTCTAAAAAAGGTGACATTTAAACTGGAAACTACTTGGGTAAAGAAGGAAAGCGCATTTTAGAAAAAGGACATTCCTTCTAAGAATGCCCTGAAGAGAGAGAAGGTAAGACAGTTTAGGATCTGAAAAAGAGTATCAGTGAGACTAGTGTAAAAAGACACAATGTTCAGCAATGACATTTGGAGAGGCAGGTAGAATGACATCACAGAAGTTCCACAGAACCTGTTAGCTTCATGGAGGAGCTGAAGGAAGATGACACTTCATTTTGTATTTTTAAAAGATCATTACCTCTATAAATGAATAAAAGATGCATAAAATAGACATCGGGATGGCAGGAGAATGTGACAGTAAGCAGGAAGAGAAATGATGCTTGGAATAGGACTGTAGCAGTAGAAATGGAATCAAGGGGGAAGATTCTTAATTTTAGCACATAGGATACTCAAACAGGCTATAACTAATCATAGACTGAATAATAAAATGCTGAAACATGAAGCATTGTTAATAAATACATAAGAAACAGCAAAATATAAAATTTTATACATGGTATGAACACAACTGTAGAATTTTTCTGTGCAGTGGAATTATACTAGGTTTATTACTGTTTTCTAACAACAACAACAACAACAACAACATACCCTCCCAAACCTACTTGAAAAGAAAAGCAAAATAAAAATATGAGATCATTTAAAACAAAAAGCACTTTTATAAAATCTCATAATATGCTACTCTGGAGGCTGAGGCAGAAGGATCCAAAGTTCACTGGGGTAACTTAGTGAGATCCTGTCCCAAAAATAAAATTTAAAAAGAGCTAAGTGCATAGCTCATTGGTAAAGTACTTGCCTAGAATGCACAAGTTCCTAGGTTTAATATCCAGTATACTACTACTACTGCTACTGCTACCACTACCAGTAAAAATGTTTCTTACATTTTGACATCATTTTCTGTATTATTCCAAAAGACAAGGCCAATTATACTCCATTGTTTCTTTTAGCACTATCTCCCTGGCTCCCTCACTCTTATCTTTTCATTCCTCATCAAGTTTTTAGAAAATGTGACATACGGACCATGAATTAGGGATAGAATTATACAATTTTAGAGTTAAAAGGAAGCATAGAAATCTTACAGTCATTTTGGCTACCCATACATATGTGTGGGTAGTGAGCGAGAACTCAAATTATGATCTCACTCTGCAGACAATCTAGACATTCTGCTTCAATGAACCAGAATATTCTTCACCTAGTTTCTCTTCACCAGTAGCGTATTCTCTATAACCCTATGATGTACTGGCTACTCCTTGTGGATGAAAGAGCAGAAAAGATTAGGAGGATGAAGAAAGAGGAGAAAATCAAATTTCAAAGAGCCAGTAATTATCATTATTACTAAATCAACCTACAAATACATCCCTCCCTTCAGTTTTTTACCTATTTCCTGAGCTTCAGCACACTCAGAACCGTGGAAACAGAAGCACTGAGAATGCAAATCCTTCAGGATCACTCTGAGATCTGAACTAACACCAAAGGTTTAGGTATAAGCCATTTGGAGAAAAATAAGCCAAGGATTAATGATTGTTCTCTAAAACATTTTTATTCCTAAGATTATACTCCTATTAATTACTTGTCTTCTCATTTTTTTTTTACTAAAGAGATGTTTCTATCTAATATGCCCTAAATAACAAAGCTATAGTTTCCATGTTGAATGTGCTACCATCAGCATAACTCAAAAAAGATGCTGATCAACATTATGTCTAAATATACACTGCAACCAAAAGTTACTAGTAATTCTCACCTTAAACATGGGTCTCACATGCTCCAAATGTGTTGCACTTGTAAAAGGTGCCTGGACATGGCTCACAGCTTCCATGAGTGCTTTGGCTGTCTTGGCCATCTGTTCCATTTCTAAATTATATAGAAGTCTTCTTTGTTTTTCACTGGCTACATCTGAAACAATAAAACATTACTGACATTTAAAATAGAAAGTGTTTAGAAATGCTATTTCAATGTTTTACTAACAAACATCACTAATTAACTTTAATTAAAAACTATCTTAAGCCAGATACAGAAGGTCACATATTATATGATTCCACATACATGAAAACCCCCAGAATAGTCAAATTCACAGAAATAAAAAGTAGACTGGTGTTCACCAGAGTGTAGAGGGATACGGAATGGAGTTGTAAGGCGGTGCTTAATGGGGTCAGGGTTTTATTCTGGAGTAACAAAAGGTTTTGAATCCAGAGAAGGGTAGTATCTGAACAACTTTGTTCAAGTACAAAATGCCAACACAATCATTCACTTTAATGTGGTAACTTTTAACGTTCAAAAATTCCTGAGCCAAGAGTCAGAATAAATGAAAAATCTATGATAAGCAACTGTAACAATGAAAGTGTTAAAGAAACAATCCAAACATGGACTAGGAAAATAGCAGAAAAGAGAGCAGTGACACCTATGTACTACGCATGCTTGAATAATACCCTTAAGTTAGCTAGAAAACTCTAACCCTAATAGTACTGGTTAATTTTAGTTTTTTTGGGCACACCATTATCTCCTCTTCCCTTATTTGGTTCTCATTGATTTTCTATCACCACATACAAAAGTAGCCAGAAAAAGAGATGAGGATGTGATAGGCAAGAGAATGAACATTAAATCAGACAATGGGTGTCTTTTTAGGTATAAAATGAAGCATTCTTTAGCATACTTAATAAGTAAAGATAAGCATAATACTATCAAATAAATTGCTGATACTGGATTGGAGTGACAGCCAAGGATAAACTGCTTAAAATCTGACTTTGCCACTGGGTTTCAGGGATAAAAATGATTTTTATGCTAGAGTCAGCTCATGGAGTCTAATTCTCTTCCCTAATCATTTTGAACTCTTATTATCTTAGAAGTGAAGGAGAGGTGTGGTGGCGCACACCTATAATTCAAGCACTTGGGAAGCTGGGGCAGGAAGATCACTGTTGAGACTGAGGCTGGCATGGACTACACATAGTGAATTCAAGGACAGCTTGAGCTACATAGCAAGATCCTGTCTCAACAAAATAAAGTAAGTTGGATGTGGTGGTGGATGCCTGCAACCCGAGCTCTTGGGAGACTAGGGCCAAAAGATCACTGAGAGTAGGAGGCCAGCCTAGGTTCCATAGTGAATCAAGGCCAGTCTGAATTACACAGTGTAACTCATTCCCAAAAATCCAAAACAAAAAAAAATTTAAAAAATAAGGTGGGAAAATTTACTGAAGTTCCGTAGAATGTAATTCCCTATAGTATTCCAAAAGACACTTTTTCTGAAATTTATTGCCCTAGTTCTCAGACTTATAATTACTCAACTTTTGGAAATAATATATCACACATAGACTTTATTACTTCTCTCCTATAACAGAATTTTGTTACTGCAACCTGTTCATGCTTGAAATTTTACTTCCATGTACATGTACTCAGAAAGGCAGGGATGATTCTGCATTACAGTTACATTCTTGAGCCATTACCCTCCAAGGATCAGGTCATTACCCTCCAGGGACCTCTAGTCAAATTTATAGCTCTACATGTATACAGTGTCTAGAACAGAGCTGGACTCAGTTGGCAGCTACTGCCAGTTAGAGCTAGAGACTTAACAGTGTCATAATTTGCAATCAGTCTGAACTAGTCATTTCTGTCTCCAATGATCCTAACATTTTCTAACTCTGTCACCTCTATTTCCAGCTTCCATTTCTGTGTAATGATAGACAAAAACAATTAAAAACTACGTTGCTTATAGAGGATAAAGAGGCAGAAAGATAAGAGTTAAAGCCTGACTAGTGAGACTGTATAAACAATTTCTCCAAATCCTTGCTGAGCTCAACTAATAAATAAACAGGCACATATTAAATGCATCCTAACATATGCAAATTAGTATTTCCATTAATTATGTGTTATCTTTGAGGGCATGTGGAAAAAAAAAATCACATCACCAAATTGTGTATTATAAAATGCAACATGATTCTAACTCATATTTATATAAGCTCCTTTATTTTAAATCAAGTGGGACTTTTAAGAAACCATGTTTTCCCCTTGAACAATCATGATTCAACTGTTTTGTATACTTACTCTGTTTACTTGATTTTGTGGGGATTGTTAGTTCTTTCGTTTCTTTCATTGATATCTTTTTACCAGCTATTTCATTATAGATAGCTGACAGATACTCTTCAGGGAGATCTTTACTGTCGTTGATACCTCTATTCATTTTAATGTACTGTTCCTTTGTCATTTTGTTTTTAACCTAGATATAAAAAACTGTTATAAATCCTAAAAATTAACAAAAAATTTCACTCATTTTAAGAATTTCAGTATCTAAGAGGTTTCATAAATACTGTGAGGAGTAGAAGAAGAAAATATTCAACAAAACATAAATAAAAATGACAAAAGGAAGTCATGGAAAATGGAAGAATGTAGAAAAAAATTCACTCTGCCAAATATTAGTTTACCTTGCTGTGATGTGGATATGATAATTTGTAGGAAGAATGAGGAGAGAAAAGACAACTATTTGTTTCTGTCCAAGATTTAAGAGCTTTAACAGTCTTTTTAAGGAGCCTCAATAATTTTTGAAAGCATTCAAATCTTAGAGTTCAGAAGATTGTAAACATATTGCTAACAAATTAAAAGTTGATTTTCTAAACACTGGATGGAAAAATAACAATAGCTAAAATTATTTAAAATCAGGTAACAGTCTCTCTGAATCATCAACGCAACTGAATAGTACTAAAAGATCTAGGCAAAGTATTCTTGGAATGTTTATCTTGTCTAAGAGTACCGTGAATAGGAATGTTCTACTTAGTTCTACTTAGTGAAGTAAGTGTACTACACAACTTGTAAGACGGCAGTCCTATCACTGAACTTGTAAATTAGAACAGCAAAACATTTGTATCTCTAAAAATTCAGATAGCTGAAACCCAGAAGACCTATGTCTCTGAAAAGATATTTATTTAACATATTCCTGCCATCTTCCATAAAAATTTAAAGTAACTTTAAAGACAATGTGCATTGGTAAAATGTGTATTAAAATATGTAACAGTAGTCAAGCAAATCACCAGAAACTTGCAAAAATAATTTTGGAGGAACTGGATGTTCAGAGGGTAAAATTGGGACATATTTAAATTCACATTACTATGCATGTAAAATCTTAAGGTGTCAGAAAGGGTAGTAGGAGTGCTTTTCCTACAAAAATGTAAAAATATTACCACAAAACTTTTCAAGTAAAACTTACTATTTAAAGGGCTAAAGCTCTATAATACTAAAACTTTATAAACTCATCTTGAGTCATGGCACTATAAAAATATGAAAGCAAACAAGTCAGTTTACCTAAAGTTTTGATGAACACCTATTAAAGTACTGTCAATAAGAGGCAAAGGAAAATTAAAATCACCACACATTAAATCTGAAGTACTATTAGTCTATGCATCTAAATATGGGCTCACAAAAGGTGGCAGTAGAAAACACATTGCTCTCAGGTACTCAAAATACTAAGTATACTGTCTACTTTTGCCATGGCGAGATTTCAGGAGCAGTGAAAAGCACAATTTACTTTTCTTCTTTTGATATCTTTTATGAAATACTCTAATTTTATTCACCTATGCTTAAATTTAGCTGTGTTTAGTATTCATGTAAAGCTAGTTGTGACTACTGATAAAAACTAATGTAAACACACAAAAGCGTTCTAAATATCTCAAGTTTTTAAAAAATTCACTGCCTTGTACTATACAGAAAAGGTAGCTTAAGCACTAATATTTACAAAACATAAATGACATTAAGATCCACTCAATTAAAGAAAATGACAAAAATAAAGAAATTCCTTTGAAATTATATTTATTATATATGAGTTCAATTTTCTAACAGGAACCCATCAGTTATTTTATCATTACACCTTGCACATCAGCATATGATATTAAGCCTGACAACAAATGGTCTGAGAACAACCAGTTGCTACTGCCAGAATGGCCCTAAACACATGCTTTCTGGGCAAGAGCTCTTGACCTGAAGACAAGACACTGGTTTCAAGATACGGCTACCTAACTGGTATATGTTCAAAAATGTTTTAGCAGTCCATATACTTATAAAACTATATAAAATGAATTTTTAATATTTTACAAAATGACACAAGTACGTATATATGCACATGAACATATGACACAGCCATCTATTATGGTGCTTATTTGCTTATAAAAAGAAATGTTTTTAAAGGTACAGCCTTTGAAAAATAAAAGAATGTCAGTCCAGATTATAAATTCTATGATTTGGACTAAAAAAAAATCAGACTAAAAGCTATGAAATGAGGATAGCTAAACAAGCAATTGTCTATAAACTGCCTTATAAAATCATTAAAAAAATAATCATGCCAGATAATTAAAACTGTAGCTTTGACTATACCATCTAAATACATCAAAGAAAACAATGATTAAAATAAAAAATGATTACACCTGGGGTACATTCACAGTTGTTCAACTCTGGTGTCTGTAGAGAGTTTATACATAATCCTTTCTCCTCATCTTAGCATATACTTTTCATAAAAATCTTGCATGAAACCTTTTGAAATATACACTAAAATTACCTTATACTGTAAAATTTAATCTCAAACTGTCTATTTTTAATGTTTTTTTGCTGTGATAGTATTGTATTGCAGTTATGTGTAAGCAGAGTATTTCTCTTTTAGAAATATGTACTAAAACATATAGTTGAAATTACTTATGATATGTGGGATTAGCTTCAAAATTATCTGGAGGAGGGAAGAGATGTAAATAAAACAAGATGGGCCATAAACTGGTAACTGTGAAGGCTGGATGATGGGTACCATACTTTTCCCTCTACTGTTCAAATCTGAAACATTAAAAGAACAAACAAACAAAGACTGTTTATATACAGTGATTTTCCATGTTGTGACATGTATATATAAAAGGTCTATCAACATCATTTTAGATTAAAATTTACCTTCAGCTTTATACAACTGTCCATCATGAGAATAACAAATACAAATTATTATAGATGCTTTTAACGAAGTAAATTAAGTTTTCTAAGATATACACCACCTTTAATTATACCAAGTTGGTAAGTGATATAACTACATACAATAAAATTTTCAACTAGCACTTATTGAACTCATTTGTTTAACTTCAACTATTTAAATGCAATATACCAAAAAATACCTGTGGACTATGAAGGTCTGTGGTCAACATAATAATTGAGTAAGCCAAAACATAAGCAGTATCTGCACTGGCAAAAAGAGTTTGCCTGAAAAAGTAAGTACATTACGTTATAAACTTTTATGGTTTTATACATAGTTTCATTTAATTAAGTGTTCTAAAATCTCAACTCACTGTTACTAGTGTTTATTACACTGAATTTCTCCTTAACACATTCATACATGTATATTACATATTTTGATAATTTTCACTATTATCATCCTTTTTATCCCTTCTCTGATTCTTTTTTCCAACTGTCTTCTAACTTTCATGTAATCTGTAAATTTAAGAATATTTTTAAAAAGATTCCACATATGTGAGAAACCAATGTTTAACTTTCTAAGTCTGTTTTTTGTTTTTTTTTTTTTTTGCTTAATATGATGATTTCCAGGTACATCCATTTTCCTGAAAATAACATGACTTTGTTGTTCTCTGTAGCTATGAACAATATTCCACAGTGTATATACATCGTATTTTTTTAAATCAATTTATCTCAGGATTTGGATTCTATCTCATTTTAAAATTTTTTTCTGGATTTGTCATGCCACTTCCAGATAGTAAATTCTCTGGAAAAGGGACTATTATGTCCATATGTTTGAAACTCTTGTATCTCCTAACACAGTGAGATGGATATAGCTCACAATCAAGAATCATCTGAAACCCAGTATTGTGTAAAATTACTAGGTACTAACAATAAAAGCCAAAAACAAACAAACAAAAGATCATCTGAATCTTACCCTTGATTACATTCCAAGTATCTTGCAGCAAATTTTTCCATTAATCGATCAATTTTTTGAGCTTCTCCTGGAAGACGAAATCCTTCTAGAAACATGCGAAGGGCTGAAACAAAGTCCTTTCCTGAAAAGTCATGTTGGTCCACATATGCATACATGACTTCCTTGTTAAATTTATCATTATCACCCAGGAACTCACCCACTTGAGTCTAAAGTAAGAAAACAAACAAACAAACAAACAAACAAAAAACAAGTGATAGAAACCGGCATTTCAACGGCATGTTATATTTGCCACACAGCCATTTAAAAAGCAGAAAAATCTGCACTGGCTTCTGACTACAAGGTTAACAATTTCTAACAGAAAGTTAGTTACTTGGACTAAATATGTTTATTGAAAAAAAATCAAAACATTCTGACCTTAGAAAATTTATAAACAAATTGATACAGTTACATAAATATACATAATATATGGAATCTAGGCTATTGTTTATTACCTTTTTAGGACAGATTTTTAAAGAGGCTATATTTTATTAACCTAAAAAAGAATTTTTACAAGAATGAAATAATGGTATTCTTTTTAAAAAGTTTGATTACTATTAATTTTATAAAACACTGAGTTTCAGTGTGGCATTTCCCATGTATAGATGTATTTTGATAATATCCATTTCCCCAAGTAAATGATATTCTTACAGAGTCTAATCTTTCTTCTTGATGTAAGAATTGGGCAATATCTTCAGGGGTGGTGCCAAGCATCCCTTGCTCTTGGAGGTACTGTATTCCTCTCTTTGGTTTCTTATTAAATCTAGATAAATAGAAGGAACATTAGAGAAACTATTTGCATTCCTTGAAAAGAAGGTCTTAAACTATAATAAATTAATTCTCTAATAGCATATTTAATGCTAAACATATTTAATGAAATCAATACACAAAGTACAAAAATACTGCATTGTATCAAGTTTTCTTCTTAGAAAAGAACGTCAAATGGAAGGCCCTTTTTATTGCTGATATGGATCACTTCACCCTTTTTCTTCCATTTACAGTAGGTATATCTATGGTCCATATCAACAGTGATCAACTAGACAATTAAAAAATAATGACACACAGCAGGCAAACTTTGAGTAAGGATGTAAATACTGAGTACCTCACACTTCTGAATATATATTATTCTTATCCTCAAGTAGCTTTGGCTCATTAGTCCAAATTGATTAAGATTGACACCTAGCCTTTCTCAGTACGGCTCAATCTCATCTCCCCTTCTTTCACCTGCTCCCACACATTCTATGGCATTCCCTAAACATTCTACAGCTGGTAGAGATCATTTCTCTGCATGTCTTTTACTGGTTCCATTAATGAAGGCACTCTCCTTCATGCTTAAAGAGTCAAATCAAATGTCACTTACTGCTTACAAATTATTTACTTCCTATTTCTGTTATACTTTGTTTTCTTTTTATTTATAGCTGAGCTATTGTCAGGAGTTCTGAAATGGTTTATCTCTTTGCTCACATTCTATGTTTCAGACCACTGGCAAAGTCCTAAATAGAAAACTGATGATGTTACACATCTGCTAAAAGCCTTCAATAGCATGCCAGTGTCAAGAGGAACAAGACAATTCCCTTACATAAAGAATGAAGGCTTTGTAATCTACATCCAACTCAAGGCTGTCATCTCACCTTCTGCCACTTCCTTCCACCTTGCCCTGTCATGCTTAACAAAAGTCTTAAAATGTCCTTCCTTTCCTCTGGTTCTGGGGCACATGTCATTCTTTTTCTGGCATGTCCTTCCCTGTGCTGTCCTAATGATTTCCCCCAGGTAAATTAATTAACCAAATATTTTCACTGAGATAAATACAATTCCCAGTTTCTAGAAACTCTTACTCTAATGGAAGAAAACACATTTTAAAAAATGCAACAATGACATATATTCAAAAGGTAAGAATATGACACAGAAAAAGAGGTGACTAATAACTGAGATGGTTATGAGATATTTCTGGGTATGGTGATTCTGAAACTGAATGATTACATTTTTTATAATGTATATGAAAAGAAAGACATTTATCTATCCTGGATGGAGAGTAAGCCATCACAAAACCACAAAACAGCACAATATAGTAATAAACAATTCTACAATGTTATAAAAATTATGTGAAACAGAGAAGTGAGGAATAAAGCTTAGAATCCAGCAATTCCAAATTCTACGGTATTACCTGCTTTCACAAAAAAACCTTGGTTTTATTCTCCTTGAGCGAGATAAGGGATAAATAGAAACAAACTGACTCAAGAGAAATGATCTTAATTAAATGTGAAAAAAAGCCTGAACAATGAGCAAGATCAAAGAAAAATAAGTCAAAAGTTATACTAATCAAGGCAAGTAGCACTGATGGTTTGAGTTGTAAGAATACATTGTAGAAGATGGGGAAGATAGAATGAACTGCCAAGATATTCAGGAAGTAAAATCAATAAAACATAATCACAAATTAGATCCAAAAATAAGAGGAGGAAAATTTACGCTAACTCTCAGCACTCTAATTTATAAATTTAGAAGTGTGCTGGGGTCATTAGCCCAAATACTAAATTCAGAAAGAACCACATTTTCAGTTTGTCTTTGGTTTCTGATAGGAATATTGAAGGGTTGAACAGAGACTGATCAATAAGTATGGAAAACTACAATATCCAGTGGCGACTCCAACAGACAAGTAGAGATGAATCTGGATCTCAGCAGAGGTATTTATGTAGAAAATGATGCTGGGAATTGTGAGATATTAGTACATAAATAGGTGAAGCCATGAAATAAATGTGAGCATCAGCAAAAGATACAAAGTAACAAAAGAAAAGGGATAAGGACAAAATCCTGGCAATACTAAGAAGTATGCAGGGAAAAGCTCATAACAAGGCTTAGCTGACATGGTCAGAAAGACAGGAGGAAAACAGGATATAGTAGTGTCATGAAAGGAACAGTGGTGGAAGATACACTGGAACACAACTCTATGAAAGCATTCGTCTTAATGGCTACATGAAGACAAAATCAGGTCCAATGGCTGAGAGTACTAAAAGGTATGAAGATTCCACTCTGAAGTCCTGTGACTATTCCCTCTCATACCTCCAGTACTTCACATACAGTTATCACATCTTGGCAGCACTTTATACAACACACTAGTACAGACATTACATGTACTATTTTATAAAAAATATTTAGGCTATAGATAATACTGTATAAAAACTTGAATATGGAAATCAGAATCCTCATGGTGCTTGGCACAGCGTTTCAAATCTCCCTGGACCTTGCATGTTCCCATTTTTATATTAACACTACAAAATATACCTGGACATTCAGTAAAAGGCAGGGCTAAACTATTTGAAAGAAATGCTATAAAGCATAAGCTGCAAACCAAGTAAACATACAAAAGGATTTTTTCATAGTTTACAGTTGCTAGATTTGTGACAAAAGGCAAGCAATTTCATCCTTCCTTAGTGCATCTCTTTGAAAGAACAGAGGGTAATAAAAGGAAGGAAAGTGGTGTAATAGTATGGTGGCGTGCACACAGGGAACAGTCCAGAAAACCAGATTACATGGATAGATGGGAGGGAGGGAGGGAGGGAGAGAGGGAGGGAGGGGATGGGGATTTAGTTCAATGGCATAAGCACCTGCCTTGCAAGCACGCAGTTGTGAGTTCGATCCCCGGTACCGATTAAAGAAAGAAAGGAGGAAGAAGAAGAGGATAAGAAGAAGAGAAGAGAAAAAACAAAACATCAGACTTTGGCATAGTAATTCAGTTAGAAAGGGAAATGATTACTTTATTAATACATAAAAATGGAATCAATAACAATATAGTATCACTAAATCACTAATAGGATTTTAACCCAACTGGAGGACATATAAAACCTAGAAAGGTACAATACTTAAAATTTTCATATTTTAAATTTTTTGCACTATCATCTGATTAGGAAATATAATGAAATTTGATGAGTTTAAAATAAACAATGCAAAACTGCACAGATAACATTCACCAACAGCACATAATATATGGAAGCTAGACATTAAAAGTGTTTGGGCTATACTGCAATGAAGAGAAGCTGAATAAAGAGCCCTCAGAGTTCTTGGATTCAAGAGATTTCCCTTCATTTTGCTTTTGAAAGGCAATAATAAGAAAATAATTAGGGGAATGTAGAGAGACCCAGGGCAGAGATGACACAATTCTGGCAGAGAAATATTCAGTAACGTTTCTTTTGACACTTACAAATCTATCCCTTGTTCTATTATCTCTTTTTGTTGCTTTAGGACCTCAAATTGTTCTGGGTTATCAGTGCCAGACATCTGTGTACTGTAGCTGCCTATTCCTGATGATGATGTTGACTCCAGGGAGTTTAAACTTCCATATCTGTTTATTGTCTCAGGGTGTTTAATTTCACTCATCTCTTGGTCTGAAGGTTTCTCCTGACCTGCAAGAAGAAAAATTGATATACTGTATTACAATAGTCTCCTTTTTATCCACAGAAGACATATCCTAAGACCTGTAACAGATGCCTAAAACCTTTAAGAGTACTGATTTATATATACATACATATATATGCTGTAATGTTTGTTCTTATACATACATATCTGTAATATTTAATTTGTAAATTAGGGAGCGTAAGAGATCAAAAATAATATTTAATGACTACAGCAACCTTAGTATATGATTACTTTTTTTCCTTATGGCTTCTCTTTGGCACATGCCACTTGCTGTAACACTGCTCTTACACTTTGGGGCCATTATTAAGTATTTGTTCCTTGAACACAAACATTTCAATTTCATGACAGTTTACCTGACAACTAAGGTTTCTAAGTGAGTAATAAGTAGGTAGCATATACAGCATGGATACATTGGAAAAAGGAATAATTCATATCCCAGGCAAGATGGAGAGGGAAGTTGTGAGACTTTATCACACTACTTAAATCACTGAGCAATTTAAAATTTATGACTTCTGGGATTTTCCATTAACAGTTTTACACTGCAGTTGACTGGAGATGATTAAAACAACACGTAAGTAAAGGTAAAGTAAAATCACAGGTAAAGGGGACACTACTATATGCCATTAAAGAAATGTAAAAACTAAAACACATTCTTGTCTTGACACAAAGTATTTCAATATTGTTTAGATAACTATTTAAAGCAAATAAAGTATGAAGTGCTATTATAAACAATATACTTCAATACTGAAACCATGTAATGTTAAAAGTGTGACATTAAATACAATGTGACACAAAAACACAGTGTAGGGGCCAAGCATTTTGCTCAGTGGTATAAGCACCTGCCTGGCAAGTGAAGGTCATGAGTTCGATGCTGGATCCTGGGTACCAAAACAAACAAACAAACAACACTACAAAAACACAGTATATAGTTTGTGCTTATTAGGACTTCTTTTTTCAGTTACAGTGCCTTGTATCCACTGGAGTTTTGTTCATGCTTCATGAGGAGCAGTTTGCCCTCATCGGACTCTTAGTTATGGTAACTCAAAGCTCTTAACCTTTAAGTTGTTCTCCAATTGAGAGTAAACATCAAACAGATAAACAACTCAACCATCTTAAAACATACTATACTGCTGGTAATACTAAATTTGAAAATTCAACTAATTTCAGGTGGAAATGGTGCATATTCCTATAATCCCAGCTATTTGGGAGGCAGAAGGACAGTGAATTTGAGACCAGCCTGAGCAATATAATGAAATACTATCTCAAAAACAAAACCAACGCCTAAATTGGGAATAATTTCTTTAGGTGCTTTTTTGTGGGGGAGGGTTATTTACGGGGGTGGGGTTCCAAGACCAAACTCAGGGCTTTGTGCTTTTGCTAGGCAGGGGTGGCACCACTGAGCTATACCCCTGGCCCTAAACTGGGAATTATTTTAAAGCTAGTTGCAGTATTTGAATCACAAAGAATGCTTTTAACAGTTAAATGAATAAACATGTCATGAAACTAACGTCATCTCCAACTAGCTCCCAAAATACTGTTTTTCTTAAAATGATGAAGAATTATAACCCAAAATGTTACCTTACCAAGAGTTGTTTGAGAGTTGGGATTCACATATTGATCCTTACTCCACTCAACCATACACTTCAAAATTGACACTAAGCATTCCAAACCTTTCTTCCTCAGACTCAATTCCTGTAATTTATAAATAGAATAAAAATAAAAAGATCTTTTAAGGAAAATACATGCCTGTTCCTTGGTAATTTAAATCTGAAAAATTTTAAAGTTCTTACCTGAACATTACTCATACCAAGTTCTTGACTACCCCTTCCTTGAGCAATTTTTGACAGATCATTTACTAGTCTTTCAAATATATTTGCTGCATTTAAGTCACAGTCATAGTTTACATAAATATCCACTACACTCTGAGCATCTGTAACAACATATTAATTTTAACAAAATGTGAATATACAAATGCATTTAACCTTTTAAATAACTCATAAAAAGAAGAATAATTTTAAATACCTGCACAAATCCTTGTTAGTGTCTGAATAACCATCCATTTGTGATCAAATGAGCTAGTAGAAGTTTCCAAAATATACAGGAAAATTTCTTTAAAAAACACCTGTGATGGAGAAATTGCTGTTTAAAATACTGCTTAGAATTCAGATGCATGATTACTTTTTAAATATCTCAAAGCTGTAGGACAGAGATCAGTACCCAGGATCCTCTGGAGTTCACCTCTACCTGAATCTATCTGCAAAATCTCAAGACTAAAATAACTTGGGTGGGTGACTTAATCTTAATCTTGCCTTGTAATAACAGCCCTGTGCTTTACCTTGCTATGTTTTGTTTGCCATCACACAGCTGCTATAAATAAAATATGCAAAGATCTGGAGTTCCTCAGGGCAGTAACTACTTGAATGAAAATAACGCAGTTTCTTTATCTTAATGAAATATAACTTAGTTTCTATATCTCTTTAAAGGACATAAACTATACCCTGTTCAACAGTTATATTTTTCAGACATTCTAGAGTTTAGGACAGCCCTAATTCTTCCTGGATTTTAATGTAACTGATACTCTAAACAAAAATGATCTATTTCTTATATGTTGTTAATCATTACAACAGAGAAGATCTTTATTGCCTAAAAACTATATAGAAGCTGTTTCTCACTTTTCTTTATACCAAAAAGTATCAAGCATAAAAACAGTAAACTCAGTGGAGTAAAATTCAATTTAATGGCTAAGAATTTTCAGATTCAAATTCATTTTGGAAATGAATGACCTAAAAGGGGATAACTAACAATACAACACAATAGTATATATATTATGGTTACAGCATTTGAAACAGTAACATTTTTAAGATGACTGACATCTCCTTTCCAAGGATTAAGTATTCTTGCAATGTGCCTTTCTTTCACAAAACTCAATACATTTGTACTTAATTGCTTACTTGCTGTTTGTATCACTGAGAAAGCTCTGACAGGTTCACCATCACTGACCTATGTACTTTAAGCTCTATGCAGATAGGGACCAGGTCTGTCTTCCCATTTTTTTTGTTTTTTTTTTTTTTAGACAGGATCTCACTATATGGTCTAGTCTAGCACGGGACTCACTATGCAGCCCAGACTAGACTCAGACTCACAATTCTCCTGCCTCAAGTGCCCAAGTGACATATGCCACCACTTTTGGCTCAGGGTCCAGGCTTTTTTTCCTAAGCATTGGGTCTGCATTACATGGTGCATAAGCAGGCATTCAATAAATATTTATGGCCATCTGGTCACATTTCCCAAACAATACATCAAGCCACCCCAGAGTGCAGCAGCAAACTCACAGAAGTGCCATGAAAATTCGTGAGGAAAACTTCAGCAGGAAATAGATCTGCTGACTATCTTGAAAGAATATTCATAGTTCTAATTAGATCACACTACCATCCTTTCAGAGAGACCATTATCTTTACAAACCTGGGTCTTGTTAAGTTGCTATGATAAAAGAAAGCATACATAAATGGAGAATAGCAATGCAGGAGGTACTTTCCAATCTGATTCAAAGGCCTAAGAAGTTGTACAGTGTCCAAGAGGAACTGCAACCCTGCAGTAATGAATTGTGGCTAAAAATAAAAACATTTTTCTTTTAATTTATATTTTTAAAAATGGACATTAACTTAAGAAAGATTTAAGTTGTTTAATTCTAATTGCTTAATAAATGAAAATATGAGGTATTTCTTCCTATGTGCACCATGAAAAGATCAGAGACCCCGACGGTGTCATGAACCATGTGTGTTTAAACTGTGTATGTTTGTCTGTTGTGGGGGGAATTATAGATTGAACCCAGAAATTCATGAATGCCAGGCAAGTAAGCCACATTTCTATCCCTTTTTTATTTTAGTTCACTCTGAGAAAGGATGTTCCTAAGCTGCCCATGGTGGCCTCAAAGTTGTAATCCTCCTGCCTCTGCCTCTTGAGTAAGCAGAATTACAGGTGTGTGCCACCATGCCTGACTCTTATTTTTTAAAAATAGATTTGAAGAGACAGGAAAAAAATAATAAAAGACCTTCAGCTACTATCTATGGCTTACCACATTGCACTGATAAGCAAATAGCTATCACTGTATCTTACCATGCCTGAAAACAGGGGTTCTAAGAAAAAAATCAAACTTTTAAAGATTTCTTAACACCTACTACATATATCTGTATATAGAATAATAGCTATCATAAGCAAATTGTCTTTACAAAATAATATTTTCTTTAAAAGTTGTATATACACTTCTGAAATAAATAATTCAATGCACATTGAAAAATATCACATAAAAACAACGCTCTCAAAGTAATTCATTATATGACAATCTTAATTTCATCTTGCAAATTTCAGTTCTGACATAAGTAAATTCAATGTACTCTGAAAAAGACCACATTATAAAAACACTATGGGGCTGGCGATTTAGCTCAACAGCATAAGTGCCTGCCTTGCAAGTGTGCAGTCGTGAGTTCGATCCCCAGCACCAAAAATAATAATAATAATAATAATAATAATAAAATAAAAACACTATGCTCTCAAAGTAATTATGTAACAACAATCTTAATTTCATTATGCAAATTTCAGTTTTGATGTGTTTTTGCCAAGTGGAACAAAATTCTTCTTGAATTTGAATGTGTTTAATATTTTTAAAACTGTTCTTATATCTCATTATCCTCTTTATCCTCTCTTGGGAGATAATGGACAGTGAAATAAACCCAACCTTTAAAAAAAAGCCCAACATTATTATACCAACTTTTAATGTGAATCTACCATGTATGAGTCATTAGGAAATTTCTCAAGACTTATTTCCTTTTAAACTTGTTTTTACAGAAAAAGTAGTAATCACAATTTAAATTATTTTTATGATACCTAGTTCTGTAAGAATTTGCAGAACAGCCTATCAAGTAATTACTATGGGAGTCTCAGTGTTAAATCTGTTAAGTAACTGGCTACAAAAAAGTCTTCAACATTTCAATTTAAATGCCTCTTCATCAAATGGAAGACTTCTGGATTTATAGAAAAATTCCAAAAGTTTATTTTAAAGGCTCTTATTTGTAGTCCCTAAAGATGGAAAAAAAAAAAACTTATGTAAATGTAGCACCTGTTCCTAACTCCTTATTATTTTCACAAGACGTTTAGCAAACTTTTAAATCTTGACAACATATAGGAACCAGAAGTTGTTTCTTGTTCAAAATAATGGCCTAAATTTTAAAAAGTTTTTACTGCTTCATTCCCATAAATACATTATAAATGATTTTGACAGATACTACAGACCATTAATAAAAAAGATTATTATTCTGATCATCAAAAATTCTGGGAAAATAGTTTATTCTTTCTCCTGAGCTAATGTATTATTACCCTTACGTTACAATTAAATATTAAAATTTAAAATGCAACCTGCATATGCAGTATATCAAACAAAATGAAAGTAAAAACTGACATAAAAGCAGTTATTTCTAAAATACATAATTTCTCAGTCAAAAATATTGTAATAATGAGTTGAAAGAAGTGTCCACTAAATCAGCAAATCATAAAGTACTACTTTGAAGTACTTAATTATCTGAAGATGAAAACGAAAGGAACTAGTAACATCTGTGTAATTCTTGCAGCCATGGTTGACAGAGTCTCCAATTTAATTTTGCAAAATCTCTGAAAATATTTTAAAACCACCAGACTACTATTCTATGTTCAAAGATTTGGGAGAAAACTTTTTTAAGAGTAAATATACAAATAAATTTTAGAAAAAAGGTACAAAGATTAAGTTTTTCCAATATTCTAAATATAACCCCTTAAAATGTTACTCTCTTTTAAAGTGCTTAACATTTAAATGATTTAAAGCCTTGTAGACTTATACATATTTGGAACTTCTTTTAAAAGCGAAATTTGGAGGATGGGGCACTCAAGCACTAGGGCTGCCTGGACACTAGGGCCACCCTGGCCAGGAAGCAGGGTGGGTGGACGAGGTTGATGCCTATTGGTGGGGCAAGCACGGTGTCTGGCCAGTTCTTCACCACAGACGAGCAGAGGAAGTCCAGGGAGGCAGGGGCCAGAGGCAGTCTGGTGAGGCCAATAGCACATATAGAGTGGGTGGGCTGGGCACCAAAGGCCCTGGCTGCTGGTGGCTAGGATGAGCCTGAGCCTGAAGGAGCACCCAAGCCTGCTGAGCATCATTCAGGAGGAGGCAAGTGGCAACAGCACCTTTGAGGGCCTGTCCACTGCCTTCAACAACTGCCTGGGCTCAGGGTTCCTGATGCTGCTGATGCAGCCCAACAGTTCGGCGGCTCATAGCACTCTACCTGCTGTGGGAGATGTACCACATGAAGCCACTGGTTGCTAAGCCCTTTGCTGCCAGCTTTTTGCACACCTGCCCAGCCACCTGTGCATGGCAACCACAAACCCGACCACCCACAGACCTCAGGGTTTTTACTTCCTGTAACTTCATCAGAAAAGTTTTTTTTTCTTTCCCAGCTGATGCTGGCTGGCACCCTCATGGGAGCTGTTCAAAAACACCCCACACCAGATTGCACTGATGGATGTGGGGAACATGGCTAACTTGTGGACATCAGTGGGCTCCAGTTAGCCTTGGCTGAACACCAGTTGGAACTGCCAATGCAGAGCAAAGCCAGCTTCCCTAGTGCCCTTAGTGACTCAAGACCTGGATTCTTCTAATTCTGGATTTGACAGCTCAGTGGCCTCTCAGATCACAGTCTTTGGTCAGTGGACCAAAACCACCTACTGAAAGTCATTTTCACCAGTTTATCCTGCCATTTCCTCCACTGCATATTTGTGAAGATGATCTGGTGTGGCTCAATGCCATGGTGCCAGAACATGAAATTCAGTGGGATAAATTCACATGTGTCAAGAATGGCACCGGAAAAAAAAAAAGAATAGCACTGGGGTAGAGATCAAGCGAATTATGGCCAAGATCTTTAAAACCTCTTTATCTTCTCCCCAGCAAACACAGCTCCTTAGTGAGTTGGAGAAAGACCCCAAACTTTTTATCATATTAGCCTCACTCTAGCGAACCTTCCAGACCTAGTGGAAAACAACCCTCTGGTTGCTACAGAGATGTTGCTGAAATTAATGCAGTCCAGCCAGATCACCCAGCATTTCTCTGTACTGGACTTGTCCTTACACTCACTGGATGTTGTAAACCGAATGACTACAACTATTGATCTACCCTCCTGAATTTATTTATCTTCGTATATCAAATTGTATCTCTACTTGTGAAAAAATTAAGGATAACTATATGCAGAATTGTTTGGTGTGTCTTGTGTGTGTCTTTCTCCAGTCTCTGATCTGTAACAAATTATTAATGTGCAGGAATTGTTTAGTGAAGAATAGGCCTTCTGTATTGAATTCAGTCGGGTATGAGAAGCTGCAAGCCTGTTCTGGTTGTTGAAGACACTGGATACTGGGAGAATGCCTTCAGAGACCAAAATGTCCTAATACCTCACTAAAACCACCCTATTCATTGTTCAACTACACTGTGATTAGTTTTTAAAATTCAAATTTTTTAAAATTCAAGAGTGGATTGCTTGTTCTAATGCATATAAATAATACTTTATCTACTTAAAGCAAAATTTTACTTTTCCTGGATGGTTTTTCTTATAGAACTTTTGGTAAGGACCTGGGAAAATGTGTCTTGCTGATGACTATCCACAGGTGTATCTATTATCCCCAAAAAGTTACTGAAAGGAAGAAGATAATTCCTTCCTATTTTCTTTTTTTTTTTGGATAACACTAAAGAACAAATTGACTGTGTTCAAAGGCATGACACAGGCTTCTGATAAGTCAGAAATCCAGTTTTCTTAAGGTTCCAATGTTAAAAAGACATTTTAAAATTTGTGATATTTTGCCTGTGGCAGTGACAGCAGCTGAGCGTAACTCCTACTGTCTTAGGAAGGAGCTTGGAAGGGTGTGCTTATAATTATCCTACTTTCGTGGGGACTTTTTAAGTAATAAGCCACAGAATAAACATGTCTCCTTAGGCCTCTTCTAAACATGGAGATCTTTAGGATCCTTTCTAGGACTATTTTCTATGTTATCCCCTGACTTCTGATGGTCCCGTTATTAGCCCAAGATTGTCAATTTTTTGTTTTTATTTTTAAGGAAAAAAATAAGTAATGCTTTGGGAGGTAGTATCGCCCCTGGATCTGCCACCTTGTAGTGGGGTAGATGTGTGCGGGGTTTTGGAGATGGGAGCAGGGGTGGTACCTTGCTGTCATCCCTGTGACTCTGGTAACAAGTTCCTTCCATTAAAGCTCTTTTTTATCAAAAAAAAAAAAAAAGCCAAATTCATTACTGTAAACCATATACTGCATATAATGATAAAACTATTGTGAAGATGAAATTAATTCAAGAGAGCTAGAACCACTTTGTTCAATTAATGTAAGTTCCTTGAAACAGGAACAGTGTCATCACTTTGCATTTTCTGCACTTATCTGGGGCTTAGTATACATACATAGTAGCTGAATGGATGAATTACAAAAGAAGTACATGAGAATACTCAAACATTATTTCACATTCTGGAAAATTTTCCAACATATTAATGATAATTGATTTAACATCAAAAAAATGAAATATCTAACAGTATCCCAAACTATAATGCCTAAATGTAGAACATACCTCAATTTGCATCTTCAGATGTGTCTTGAAGTTTGACAACAAAGTAAGGAATATAGAAAGAGACAGCTCAAAAACTTCTGGAACAGACGAGACTCCATTTTTTGAGAGTGCAACACATAGATACTGCTTAATAGCATTAATAAACATCTCATTTGTTCTGAAAACAGGTCCTGCATTCTGCAGAATGGACAGAAGTAACTGCAATGAAAGAATCTTGGATCGTAATTCATGAGACCTAAAATGTAAAAAAGAAGGCAAGGTATATGGACAAATTTAGCATTATGGCAATAACAGATTTATCCTGGTACCACAATTAACAAAATTTTTAAATAGAGAGGAACAGAAAAACTCAAACACATTAAAAAAGTGGTACATGAAAAATCTGTAACAGTGGGTACTTCCTTTCTACCACAAAATGTCACAAACTTTTCAAATGGAAAAAAAAAAACATGAATATTTAATATCCTTTTCCAGGACAGAAAAACAAAAAATAATTTGAAGATATATGCATTGCTTCTTTCTTTCACAATTATATATCTCATTAGAAATCACCATAAATCTTAAGTGATATCTTTAGTATATAATGGTTTCAATATATTTTTCCTAGTTATCCTACTCAAAAATCCTAAATAACAAAGAAAACTTGAATCTGTTAACAAATTATAGCACTATTTCAAGTTTATTTTTTCAGTGACTAAAGTTTTTTTAATTTTAAAATAAATAAGGATTTCAGAATATTTAAACAATTTATTTCTTAATAGTTTAGCCATCTATATTGTTAAAATAATAAGCTGAAAAATGTTTAGCTTAAAATTTTAGTTTTCTGATCAATATACTGTCACACTTTTTACTACTATAAAAATTTTAATTATTACATCTATCAATATAATTTTTATCCCATTAAAAAAAATCAACAGACCAAGGAGACTGATCCCAAGCAACATTCAAATTCAGGCCAATCTTAAACACTCCAGTTGGTCTTTTTTTTTTTTTTTTTTTAACTTTATCTCAAAGACTGTTCTCAGTCACATTTACACAGTACAGGACACTGAACTGCTCTTAATTTCTAACTTAATTTTTTTTGGCTATAACTATCAAGTAGTTCAAGGATCTAAGTAAATCTAGTAAGGCTTACTTCATTTCATGTAAACTGGTATCACAAAAAAGAAAACACACTTTGAAACAAAATTGGAGCCAATAATATCATAGCTCTTTATTACACAGTAATGTTTCCAAAATGGCTTTTACTCTGAATCTAAAAATAGGTAGCAAATCCATCAGTACAAAAATAATAATAATGATGCTTAAGTGCATTAAGTTAGAAATACTGATATATAAGACTTTCAATAGCTAGCAGAGAATATAGTGAGTCAAATTCTAATCTTCATGTTCTATTGTTCCAAGGCTTATTTACACACAACTAGTACTTCTGAAATTAATTCAGATGTATCACCTTTTTGGGGCTCCATTCCTATAGTAAATAAACACTGCAGCTTGTTATTTTCTGAGTTTCTGTCATATTTTGTATCCCCAGCACCTAACAAAATGCTTTGAACACAGTATGTGCCCCCCAAAATTAAATGGTTTATTCTTGTGTTCATTTATTAAGTACCTACTGTGTACAAAGTATTAATGAATGAAGAAATGCTCAAATGACTATCTTACCACTTATTTATTTATTTTGGTTTTTTGAGAGAGGGTCTCACCATATATGTATTTCAGACTGCCCTTGAACTAGCAGCGATTCTACTGCCTCAGCCTCCCAAGTGCTGAATATAAATTATACTTTTAATAGACAAACAAGGCTGGAAATTCGTGTCTTAAGTTTTTCATGGGGGTAGTTTCAAATTACAATTCACATTTAAAGAATAGTTCCTAGATCATCAACTTAGCAAAATCAGAAAACAGAGAAAAGCAGAGACAAAAAGAAAATTATGTAACTATAAAAGATCACTGAATTTGACCAAAAAAAAAAAAAAACTACTCAAAAAAAATTTTTTTTTCTTTTGGGAAAAGAACAGCTCCTAAAATCTGACCTCTTTTAGCCTTTCCAACAGTTTAATAACCCTGATTGACAAGAGAGCCTTGAACAAAATTCCCTAATATCTGGTTTAAACTTACTAAGTTTTCAAGATTAATTTACATTTTTTTCTCAAAAGAATCTCCCTTCCCCATGGTAATGGGGATCAAATATAGGGCATTTGACTGAGCTACATCTTTAGTCCTTCTCTTCTTTTTCTTTCTTTCTTTATGAGACAAAGCTTCACCAAAATTGCTAAAATATGGAATTGGGCCCAAATTTATGATCCATGATCCTCCTGCCTCAGCCTCCCAAAATGCTAGGATTCAGGAATGTACCACTGCACCTTGTTAACACTGTACTGAAGTAGTATTGCTTACA
Source organism: Hydrochoerus hydrochaeris (assembly GCA_004027455.1). Lineage (NCBI taxonomy): Eukaryota > Metazoa > Chordata > Mammalia > Rodentia > Hydrochaeridae > Hydrochoerus > Hydrochoerus hydrochaeris. Next base: position 221,686 of record PVLA01002426.1, read on the forward strand.
TCTCCCCCATCTCAATATCCTTTTCTTAAAATTACTCTCCCTCCAAGGATTCTTTCTCCAGAAAGTTCTCCTAAAGCTGTCTTGTTACACTACATTATGCAGCAACTTTAGAGGGGTAAGCCACTCTTTAAAAACTCCAGAGTTCAACTGCAAGCAATAATTAGTACACTTGAAAGATATCTACCTGTGACTCTGAAATGGTACTCAAGGGTTTAAACTAAAATATAAGGGCTGATCAAAAATTTGGTGTCTAAATAAAAAAAAAATTATTACAGTGAAAAGTATGTTGTCATTAGTCCCCTTCAAAATACTACCCTCACTTTGAGCACATTTATTTCATCATTCTTGTTACTTTTCTGAAGCAGCTCTGAAGGACCTCTTTTGCAAGTGCTTTTTTGAGATAAGATTAAAAATACAGAGAATGCTGCTGCCAACTACTACCCAATGAAAATGCACATTTGTAAAAACACTGATGATGTCCTCCCCTACACCTTATTTATACCACCTCTACCACTGTGTGTCTTCTGGTTCTTATCCAAAGTCAAAATCATCATGAATGGTAAATGCTTTCAATTGATTCAGGACATCAAGATAGTCACAACAGCACAACTAAAGACACTAATGAAAGTGAACTTCCAGAACTGCTTCAGAAAGTGGTAAGAATGATACACTAAGTGTGTTTGAGATAAATAAGAATATTTTGAGGGGCACTGATAGCAATGTGTCTTTACTGCAATAATTTTAAAAATTTAAACATCCATTGTATTTTTTGATTGCACAAGGTATTTGATGGGAATTAGACAAATGTCACTTATCTTTCTACAGAGAAAGAAGTCTCCTTGGGCATTCTGTCAGACCTTACTACATATATACTGTCTTTCATTATGACATTTAAGATTGATTTCTGTCAAGCTTTATTATATTTTGACTTACAGTTTTTGGAAGTTTAGCAGGCACTGGGAAGGGGCTATACTAATCCTGAAGTTACTTACAATACAGAAATAAAATTTTAAAATTATTTATTTATTCGCTCAGTAATATTTTCAAGCACCTATTATGTACCAGGCACTATTTATCATGCTGTCCTGTCATTTGGGAAATAGTATAAGGTACCTATTCTAATAGTTGTGGAACTGTTTTTCATAAATGTTAAGTTGATTATAATCGTTAATTTTTTTCATAAATGTTAGGTCGATTATAAGCTCTACTCTGAGAAGTTAGTTTGTTCATAATCATGAGTCAACTAACTCTAATTGTACTGTATGTAACAACTGGAAGCCATGATGGCATAAGAAAAAAAAATAATGCCCTCCCCACCGCTTTTTTTTGTAATACTGTTGAATTAAACCCAGGGACACTCTACACTGAGCTACATTCCCAGGTGACTTTTAGTTGTTTACTTTGAAATAGGATTGGTCTTACAAGCTATCCAGGTGTGACTCAAATGTGTGATCCCCCTATTTCAGCCTCTCTGGATGCTTGAATTACAGAGGTATGGGGCTACCATGTCCAGCAACAAATTTTTTTATAAAATAAAATACCTCTTACCCAAATTCTAAAGCACTATAGTACAAAAAGAGCAAAAGAAAATCTAAACACTGTTTACAGTTAAATTTCAAGTTGAAAAATCTCTATTTGTTAGAAAAACTGCTAATGACTTACTTTGGATCTGGTGGTCCATCTGACAGTGGTTTCATTGACAGCTTACACAATGACCTGAATACTAGAAAGGCATCCTTTTGTAAAATGTGGGAAAACTTAGCACCAGGTGAAGGTCCTGAAGAATTTCCAGATTCCTAGACAAGTTAATATACCATGAAAATAAATATTTTCCAGGGTAAAATAATTTCACTCAATTCACTAACAGGTAGAATATTCCCCACCCCACTTATTGGAAGAGGAACTGAATCACGAATTCATCACACCAGTTTTCTTAAATCTTATATGCCATTCTCATGTCCAGTAATAACAATACCTTTAAAATGCATTCTTTTACAATAGTCCTTCTTTGTCACCAAATGAATTCTTAAAATTTTTTACCCATCTCATACCAACAAAAAAATAGCAAAACATGTCCTGACAAAATTCTTATCCAAAAGGCCTTTTAGCCGGCCTCATCTAAAAGATACAGGCAACAACACAAAGTAGAGGAAAAACGAACTCCTGTGACTACCACAGTACTGTTTTCTTTGTTTACAAAAGATGGAAGTTCCCTAAATTTCTAAAAGTTGTTTCTTGTCCTTATACAATCATTATCCTGTAATATGTGGTAAGAATGTTCTTTTAAAATGTCATTTCAAAAGGGTAGGTGAGTAGGATATGAACACAGACGAGATACATCTTAAGAGTTGAAAATGTAGCTATCAATATATGAAGGGAATAAATTGCACTAATTTATACAGTGAAAAAAAGGGGGGAAAGTTCTTTACTTTCACAAACTGAAATCAGCCACTATCAAATCTGTTTCCACCCACTTGAACCCATTTATACCTGAGTATCATTGGAAGAAACAGATAACCTGTCATCAGGTAAGGATGGTGTATATGCAACAGAAATTGGTGTTCCTGGAATTCCATTTGCTTGGATATTTTCACTGTCACTACCATCCTCTATAGTTCCAAGGTTGCCATCTGTACTTGCATTTATAGTAGTACCTTCTCCCATATCTAAAATAGTAAGAATAAAAACATGCAAATATATCTAACCAAACCAAAGTGTGTTTTAAAAGTGTAACATATTTAAAATGAAATAGTGGCAGAAAAGCAAAGTGAAATAAAATAGGTATTGGCACCATTTAAAGGTCTGCATATTTATTACTAAGTCAGTAAGCATTTCACATACTTTTAAGTATGACCCTTTAGTTGCTCTGGCAACGAAACATACTGAGCTGATGAAAGGTTGTCTAGGACATGCCAAAGCAGCTTTTCAGTCTGTATTAGCACTTAATTAAACTGAGTTCTAATGAACTCTAAATGCCTTGAGATGCTAAAAGAAATTTCTTGAAAAATATCTCATGGTCAAGTAAGTTAGAGAGATGGTGTGAAACTGGTTTCTTTATTACAGTCCTTAAATTCCTAATATCCACTGAGCACTCCAAAGGAAATATACAATCTGTAGTATTTCCAAAATTTTTTACCATAAGCTCCTCTGCTCTTTTTTTTTTTTTCCATAAAGAGTATCTATTAATATCTCTAGTAACATAGATTCTTTGGAACATAGTTTGCAAAATGATGGCCTATATCACTGGATGATTTTCATTCTGAGTAGTCATACTTGTAATTAAGATAAACTGAAACAAAATAACTTCTAGAAGGCACACAGGCAGAGGTGGCTGGATCTAAAAGGTGTGATGCTGGGACTGATTCATGGTGCAATGATCAAGGGCAGTAGGATTAAATGTGTGAGTGCTACTTGCCCAAAGTAGCATGGATAAGACATAAGAGATAGAAAGAGCTGTGGTCAACCCTTGCTTGGTTTGCTAGCTTCTGCTCACTCTGAACTGTTTCTCTGCTGTCATCCACCCTGCCTTAGAGCCAGCTGATAATGGACTGAAAGTTCTACAAACTGTAAGTTAAAAACCAAAACAAACAAAACAAAACAAAAACCAAACAAACCCCCAAAACACCACATTTTCTCCTTTAACTTTTGGTGTCAGGTATTTTGTTCCAGCAACAAGAAAAATAACTAATGCAGACCCCCTCTACAAAAGACCTCCAATGTCTACTTAGCTAAGAATTAAGATTAATTTAATATGGGCCCTTCTCATTGACTCTTAAACTACCACAACGTTCCTTAACTGCCCCAAAAATCTTTTTAACTCTTTCTTTTAAGCAGAATGTACATTTCTAAGCTCTATGCCATCAAATGCACCTTTCCTTAAATTCCTAGTATTCTCCTTCATTGAATGTTGTATCATTACACTTTCAATTTTCTCAACTGCATCTTTCCTAAATCTATTCACTCTTAATTTTTTTTCAATTCTTGCCATACTTCAGCTATTATTCATTTTCCTCCCTATTTTTATCAAAGTTCTCAAAGGAATACACAACTTTCTTTGACAAAGGCAAGAAGACTTGTCCTAAACTACAGAGACCAAAGAGACATATGCAAATGAGAGTATACTTGGATTTGGTTCTATACTTAGAAATAGAAAAAGAAAAAAAAAGGATATAATATATTTTGGGAAAATTCTAAATACATGGGTATTAGACATTCTTGAAATAGTGTTAATTTTCTTAGGTGTGAAAATGAAATTGCATTTAGGTAGGATAATAGCCTTATTTGTAGAAAATACATGTTGATCTATTTAGAGGCAAAAATGTCATGATGCATACAATGAATTTTCAAATCACAAAGGCACATATGTTTGTGTACTAAAAGACATTTAAGGCAAATGTAACAAAATTGATAATTAGTGAATACAGATAAATGGCATATAGGTGTCCATTACATTCTCCTTTGACCTTTTTTTGTAGCTGTGAAATTTTTCCATGTATTCCATAAACATTTTCAACCTAAGGGTCAAAATCAGTATATCAAAAGTAAATTGTTAGTGCTTTTCCCCCTAAGTTATTTCTCAATATGATTCAACTCTACCAACAGTATCACCATCTACCCAATCCAGGTAGGCTCGAAAACTGGGAGACCACCTTTGTAAAAAACATGTAACACAGTAAGCTTGATACTACCTATCTTAGAAAAGTCTACTTTCACAGCTGAAATTTGGGTGACACTTGGGAGCCTATTTTTCTGGGAGGGTTATTAACAGAACTGACAAGAGGCTTACAGTGTCCAGTGGTGGCAAACCTATGGCACACATGATGCAGAGGGTTTTGCTATCATTAAAAGCTCTAAAAGGTTCATCATCACTGGTCCAAACTGTGTAAACAGAATGGATTATGCAGAACCAGCTTTCCTTCTGGGGATCTGCAATTTGAACCAACAATTATTCTGGGACTCCGGAATTCTGGTAAATGCCAGGCAGAGGATGCCTAACAAGCCTCCAATAAATACCTTAAGGCCATAAGTCTCTAATAAGTATTTCACAATTTGATGCTGGGAGAATTGAGAGCAACCTACCTGACTTCCCTGGGATAGATTCTTCAAAGTATACACTGATTTCTTCAAGACTTTACCCAATACACCTTTCTCCTTTGCCAAATTTGCTTTATACCTGCTTGCTGTAAATTTTAATGAGTAAAACAATATGTCATGTTCTGTGAGCCTTCCTAGTGAATCACAAAATCTTTAGGCAATCTTGTGGACTTCTGACATACTCTTTCTTTCCTTACACAGTACGCTTGATACCGGCCCCCCTTTCCTCACTTAACATCCATGTCTTCTTCTCCCCTTTCACTATTACTGTCCTGTTCAGGCTTAGATTACCGTGGCTGGTTTCCTCCTGAACTTCCTATTTTCAAACTTAGTTGGTAGCATAGATCTGATGCTTCATGTCTTAATTCTAAAATCTTAATGGTAATTCATTTTGTCCTAGAATGAAGTCCAAAATCTTACACTTGGAATTTATAAGCCTCCGAATTTATAAGCCTCCATCAGTTGCCTGCAAACTCTTCTATTGTATGACATCACATATACTATATTTTTGGAAACTGGCAAGTGGTAGTTTGATTAATCTAATCATGCTCTGCTGTAGACTCTCACATTAGGAAAATAGAGCAAGTTCAATTAAATAACTATATGAAGAATCTTAAGAAGAATAATCCAGATCCCAACCAAAATTAAGGTGAGAAATTATAAAGATAAGAGTGGAAAACAATAAAATTGAGACAAAAAAAACCAAGGAATCAAGAAGCTAGTTCTTTAAAAGCATATACAAAATACATAAGCCCTTAGTTAGACTTACCAAGTGAAAGAGAAAAAATGCTCACATCAATGCAATGATAAATAAAAAAGGCTAAATCATAAGAGACACTGTCAAAATCCAGAAGATGGTAACTATTTTGAAAATTGTATTCCAACAAATTGAAGAAATGGACAGATTCTTAAGATTCATACAAATTACCAGCAAGATACAACTATGCTGAACAACCAAATAACAAGCAATGAAACTGCAACAATAATAAAGACTCCACTAACTAAAAAAGGGCTTAGGATCTGATAGATTCACTGCATTCTATAAAACCTTTATGGATGTTATATCACCAATATTCCTTAAGGTTTTCAAAGAAACTGAAAGGGATGGAGCGCTCCCAAATTCATTTATGGAAGTCAGTATCACCCTGATAAAAAGAAAACTATAGGCCAATCTTAACAAACATAGATGCAAAAATCCTCAGCAAGATATTAGCAAACAGAATGAAGTACATCATCAAAAAGATCATACATCATGACCAAATAGGTTTCATCTCAGAGATGCAAGGATGGTTCAACATACAGAAAGTCCCTGACTTATGAACAAGATCCATCTCAGAAGAATTATTTGTCAGTTGGATTTGTTCATAAGCCAACAGTCTTATATACTGTATAGTATATCTGTGAAAGTATGCAACTTGAATGTTTGTGAGTTGGGGACTTATTATGCATGCATCAATAAATACTTCACACATAGACATAGTGCAAGGCCAAAAACTACATACCATATCAATAGAAACAGAAAAGGCTTCTAACAAAATCCAGCACCTCTTTATAATTAAAAAAAAAAACCTAAATAAAACAGATATAGGAGGGCCACATCTCAATTTGATAAGTGCTATTACAAGAAACCAACAATCAACATCATAAAAAATAGGAAAAAAACTATAAGCATTCCCCCTAAAATCAGGAACAAGACAAGAACACCCACTATCACCACTTCTATCCACACAGTACTTGAACATTAGCCAGAGCAATCAGGCAACAGAAAAAATAAAAGGAAAGGAAAGGAAGAACACACATTATCATTATGTGCACTTAACATGATACTTTACACAGAAGATCCAAAGAACTTCACAAAAAACTCTGTTAATAATAAGTTCAGCAATGTAGAAGACACAAGCTCAACACAAAGGTCATTAGCATTTGTGTACACCAATAATGAACTTGATGAGAAGGGAATTATAAAAACAGTATTACTCACAGTAGCTTAAAGAAAAATGAAATACCTAGGAATTAACCTAACCAAGGAAGTGAAGGATTTGTACAGAGAAAATGATAGTTCTCTGGAAAAAAGAGATTGAAGAGAACATCAAAAAAAAAAAAAAAAAAAAAGGAAAGATTTCCCCTGCTCCTGGATAGGCAGAACCAATATTGTCAAAATGGCTACACTTCCAAAACTGTTATACAGATTGATGAGAATCCCAATCAAAATATCAACAGTATACTTTACAGATCTAGAGAAAACAATCCTAAAATTCATATGGAACCAGCAGAGACCCAAAATAGCAAAAGCAATTTTGGACAACAAGAGCAAAGCAGAGTGCATAGAAACCTAACTTCAAGCTATATTACAAAGCAACAGTGATAAAAACAAATGAAAACACTCAGCACGATACTGGAACAAAGACATAATGTGGGTCAACAGAATAGAGCAGTAGTAGTAAAACTACAACTCATGTGCCACAGCAAGCTATTCACACCACTGAAAGTTCTAAAAGGTTCCCCATCACTGGAATATTCATATACACATGACCTTTGGCAAAAAGGCGAAAAGCATGTGTTGCGGGATAGCCTACCCAATGGTGCAGGGAAAACTGAATACCTGTTTTACAGAAGATTCAAACCAGAATCTTCTGTCACTGTATACTAAATTAAAATCAAAACATACCAAAGATTTAAACATTTAAATAAAAATACTGAAACTACTAAAAGATAAAATAGGTAATACTTGAGGCCATAGTGATATGAAAGAATTTTCTAAACAGAAGCACAACTGCACAAGAAATAACAGCAAGGGTCAACAAATGGGATTACATCAAACTGAAAAGCTTCTGTACAGCAAGGGATTCAATTACTAGAGTGAACAGTCAACCTACCAGAATGCGAAAAAATTTTTTGCTAGCTATCCCTCAGACAGAAGACTAATATCAAAAATATAAAGTAAAAGAACTTTAAAAAATTAGACCATCTAAAAGATCCAGTTAAGAAATAGGCAAAAGAAGGAATGGCACAGAGGAAGAAAGTATAAATGTCCAACAAATATATGCAAACCTTTTCAACATCTCTGGTCATTAGAAAAATGCAAACTAAAATGCCACTAAGATTCCATCTTATTCAAGAAACAGTGGCAATCAAAAAATAACAAGTGCTGGCAAGACAGTGGTGAAAAAGGAAACCTCCTATGTTGTTGCTGGGAAATTCTAGTACAACCATTATGGAAATCAGTTATTCCCCACTCTAAATATCTTCCTCAAAGAGCTTAAGACATCATACTACAGAAATACATGTGCAACAATGTTGATAGTAGCACAGTTTATAACAGCTCAATCCTGGAAGCATCATGTATACACATCAACAGAGAACTGGATGAAGAAAATGTGGTATCCATATATAATGAAATATTACTGGCTAAAGAGGAACAAATTTCAGACATCTGAAGGAAAATGTACGCATCTGGAATACATAATATTGTGTGAAAGAAACCACACACAGAGGCCTAAGTACCATATGGTATCTCTCATTTGAGTAAGGCAAAGAACAAAACAGGAGAACAAGAGGATGGATAGAAAGAGTCAAGGGGATGGACCTCTTGCAAATAAATGGTAAGGCGTCCAAGAAACTAAGGGCAAGGAGTAATGGGAAATGAAGGAGAAATAAAGAAAGATATGCCATGTACAGGAACCTAATAACCTCACTACATATAAACATTATATGCTATAAACATGAGCTAATAATAACATTATCAGTAAAAATGAAACTGGGGAAAGGGAATTAGAGGAGGAGGGAGATAGACAGGGAGATGGCAAGAGGATTTTAAAAAAAAGAAGCAAGTATTATTTATATGTACTTACTCAAGATTACTGTAAAATACATGTACTACAAATGTAGACTAATGAGGAGTATTCCATATAACGAGAAATATTTTAAAATAATAGTCCCTCCCCCCTTATTTTAGGCTTCACTTTCTGTATTTCAGTTACACTCCATTATAGTCTAAAAATATTAAAATGGAAAATGACAAAAATAATTCTTCAGTTTTGGATTGTGTGCCATCTCAGACAAGAACCATTCTTTTGACCAAAGTAATGAATATGCTACTCACCCACTAATCAATTAATTATCAGAGTCACTGTCACAATAGTATAGAATTTGTGTTCAAGTAACCCATATTATTCTTAATAATGGCCCCAAAGCGTAAGAGTAATGATGTTGGCAACTCAGATATGCTAAAGAGAAGCCATAAAGTGAAAGGGTAAAAGTTCTTGACTTAATAAAGGGAAAAGAAATTATAAGTGGAGGTTGCTAAAATCTATGGTAAGAATGAAAATTTTGAAGAAACTTCATTTTAAGTTTTGTCATTTTACATCAAACTGCAGAAGTTATAACCATGATGCTTAGTGTGTAAGATGAAAAAGGCAAAAAAAAAAAAAAAAAGTATATATATACATATACACACACATACACACACATCAGGTATAAGGACAGAAAAGGAGAATGAGAAGGAGGGAAAGACAAGGAGAGAGGTGGAGGAATATATAAAGGGTTTGGTATTACACAGTGGTTTTAAGCATCTATTAGGGAAGGTCTCAGAAGACATGCCCTTTGGATAAGAAGACACTACTTTTTTTTTCAAGATCTCACACACAAATCACTAAATTGGAAAAGTGCTTATAATTTTGTCCTTTTGCTTTCACATATTATATGGATTCTATGGTAAGTTAAAATTCCATGAAATGACTAAACTTATTTTGAGTGAAGTATACTACCTCCAACAACGATGTTTACCATTTCTTCTACAATGCTCTGTACAATGTCTTGTGGCTTTTCCTCATAGTCATGGTTTTCTCCATCATACAAAATATCATTTTTAGATAATGCTTTAAGAAGAGAAAAACTTGATTAATTTTTTTGGAAACTTTACTAAACACATTTGATGAAAAAAGTTTGTTCCTGAAAAATGAAAAATCAATTATGTGAAACCATTAAAATGTACAAAAACCAAAACAAATATTTTTCAAATTCAAATCATTCTTAACAATGGTTCATTTGACAAGCTATTAAATAATTATTCAACTTAAATCTTCTAGATTACTCCTTTAAGAACTTAATCTTGAAGTCTTTTTAAGTGAAATATCTACCATGTCTTATACATGCTAACTTAGTGCATACACTACTTACTAATCCTTATCAAATAATTAAGAACAATTAAAATGATCTGATTACTAATAAGATCAACATTGTACTTTACAACAGTGAGATCCTTGAGTAAATAGATAGGAGCCATCTAGACCTCTATCAAGTGGTTTCCTTACCACTTTTCAATTGAATCTACATTTCTAAAAAAAACTAAATTGAAGAAGTGAAAAAGAGTTCATTTGCCAATTTAATGAAAACAAAACACGGAGTGGGGGGAGAAAAACAACAGGTAACTGCAAATTAGAAATTCTGAACAGCCTAAGATAAACTGATGAAACTTAACATGCCAGATAGCATGCCTACACTACCACAGATAAAAACAGGATTTGTACTGAGCTTCTGAAATGCTGACAATTCTCTAGGTGGCTCACAGCATGCTAGAAAGTTCAGGTATCTGGAACCCTGTCCTGGGAGCCACTGTACTACATCAAATGGTGCCAGATTGTACACAAGCTGGTACTGAAGCTGTCTCCATTGGTTCCCACCTTCTGTACTGTAAAAGGCCACTATGCCTTTCCTTACAGTTTCACTGTTCCTAATGTACTGTCTTCTGAGTTCTACAAACATACTGAATGCCACAAGGGAAAGCCTGATAAATAAGCATATAAAACTAGTAGGCTTACTTTAGAAAATTGCCAAGTAAAACTAGCACTGAAATTCTTTTGTGTAATAAAGACACAGATGTATTGGCAGGTAAATTTTCTACATTCTTAAATTTTTTTTATTGCTAAATAAAAATGGGTAAATTCTTGATTCTGAAAATGAGAATTTCAATGTAACTTACAGTCACTATCTCAAAATGTATAAAACATGACTAGTGAATTAAAATTCTCATATAAATTAACTGAAAAATAGATTACAGTAACAGTGACTGTTATTTATTACACATAGGAAATGGTTAGAGAATTTAACTGTTATGTCTTAAGTCAGACACCACTAAGTGTCAGGATATTCTCTAAAACCTGTACTCTAAACCAATGGTTCTCAAGTGGAATTTTCATTTAAATCAGCTGTTGGGAGAAAAGCACATTTACAGTCAAAATAATTACAATGTTATAGGAAACTATGTCTTATGGGTATTATTTGTATTTCATAAGGCACAAACAGTGGTGCCTCACACAGCAGCTGTTTCTCCTCCTTGATTTTAGACCATGTGTCTCCTCTGTTGGGAAATTTATTTCTAGCTAAGCCAATTCCTGCTCCTACCCATCACAATTCAAATAAAATATTTTCTCTATGAAAGTACTTCCTAATTCTCCTAAGCACTCTCCTGAATGTCTTACACATGCTGCTTTTGGAAAAGTTTTCACACAGTATACCTCATTTATGTTCAACTGACCCTCCAGGTAAATTAACACTATAAACAATGGCTGCATGAATCATCTTAATCCAAAGTACTAGCACACTGCCTAAGAAATAAAAAGTAATTTTTGTTACTGTAATTTTTTTCTTATAAATTTACATATAAAAATACTGTGAGAATACCTCAGCTATAATGATTACTATATATGAAGACATAACAGTTTGTATGCCAGTTACTAAAATGTTCTTTTATTTAACTTCAGCACTTTTTGTTCATTTTTTCTAAATTGATGATTTTCTAAAATTTTCAGTCAAAAGTAGATTCCTTGTTTGCTATAAAAATTAAAACTAAAGTTCCTATATAACATGCTAAGATATTTACGATCTGCTTTAAAATATGTATGTCCCCCAAATAAATTTTATAAATTACACTGCTCAAGAGATGCTATTAAATGCACAGTAGCATTAATAGAAGTATTGTGGGTTAACTCAAATTAACTTTACCACCTAGGATGAAAAAAGGTTACAAACAATATATCTAATAGGTATTAAATAGTACTATTCTTTCCATATTTCTTCATCCAAATCTCTCATTCCAACACCCTTCCCTTAACACACACATCCCCTATACTCTATACCCCCTTTTTAATAATATTACTTTCAGCTGCAGTTGCCTGATCAGCTTCAGTCTGTTCATTTTCAGCAATGGAAATATCAGATCCATTTTCAGGCTCTGTGTCATCCTGGAGACTTTTATCCACATCATTTGTATGGGGATCAAGGTCCCCTTGTTCTTGGGATATATGATCAACAGTCTGAGGTGGCAAGTATCTAAGTTGAGGTGATTCAGGCTCATGATGGCTTACTGGAGACTGTAACAGATGATGATGCTGCTGCCGATGCCTTTCTTTCTCCATTTGTTTGGCTTCCTGCAACTGGAAAGAAACATAATACTCTTTAATATTACTAAAATAAATAGTTCAAAATCTAGAGAGATGATGTTTCATTTGGCTAAAAGACTTTTTCATTTAACTTAGAAATTATAGTTCAACAGAAACAACCAAAAATACACTAAAAATCATTAACAATGTTTATACCTTAGATTAGCTAGAAACTGGTTCCAAAGAACAGACAGAAGATTTTCACTATATTGCTTTTTGATTATATCTGCTGTCTGATGCCATGGAAGGTATTATTTAAATGAAAATAAAGCTAGTGTTTTAAAAGCCTCAGAGTAATAACTGGACAGTTGCCAACAAAGGATTTACCTAAAATCAAATAAAAATTCCACTAAGGAAAGTAAAAGTAGATGAAACACACAGAAACATACACACATTCAATTCTACTGACATCCTGGTCCATGCAACTTACTGTAACATCAAATGAAACTCAACTTAGAGCCACCCAGCTATGCTATGTGTGGATTCTGAGCCCTCAAAAACTGTGACACATGGTAAACATTTGTTTTAAGTAGCCAAAATTTGGAATGGTTTGTTATGCAATGATAGCTAATACAATACCTTTTATGTAACTAGGTGACAAAGCTACACGTATCTGCTCATGTATGCTGAAGAAATACGGCATGCATAAACTAGAAATTAAAGAGTGGAAAGGACAAAGAGAAATAGTGTAGGCCTTAGGAGGGAATGGTATTTTTCTAAGTATACCTGTATACTTCTGACTCTTAAATCAGCAATAGTTTACATACTCAAAAAATAAATAACTAAAACCAACCAGAATGTGACAGGTACTAAAAATGAGAAACAGTAACAAAATGAATTGAAATGTGTTTCAAAGAAATAATGTAACTAAATAACTTTTGGAAAACTATTTTGAATGGATACCACAAGGCTAAAGACAAAAAGAACTAACTATAATCACAGTAACTTATTTAGTAAATTTGCTTCTCATAGTGGTATTGGTGAGCAATTTCAAAAGTAGTAATATGCAATACGACTGAATAAGTAATACAAATGTAGAAAGTTAGAACTACATTTGTTATTGCTTAGAGAGAGGAGTAAGCAATAAAGAAAGGAAGAAGGCTGAGATGAATCCTGTGGTATTATACTGGAATTAGAAAGATTATTATAAACACATGATTTTTAGGCTAGGCGTGGTGGCGCATGCCTGTAATCTCAGCACTTGGGAGGCTAAGAACAGAGGGTTGCCGTGTTTGAGGCCATCCTGGGCTACATGAGTTCAAGGCCAGCCCGAACTGCACAGTGAAACTCTGTCTCAGAAAGAAAAACCAACAGCAACAACAACAACAAAAAACATGATTTTTAATATGTACAGATAGAAATTTACATTGGAGTAGAGATAGGGTTATTATATACATGTATTTGCTAGTTTTATCAGTTGGGAGGGGTCTAGAAGAAATAAGAGCCTAGAGATAATGAACACCCTTAGACTTTGTACTCAGAATATGACTTCTCAACATCATTCTCCAATTGAAGGTGCAGGACTCCTTGGTCAAGTTTGTTTCAGTTTGTTTTTTTTGTAATTTTATTTAAACAGAAAAAAAAAAGCAAAATAAAAAAGGGTAATACACAATTTTAAAAAAATACTAAGAAAACACTAGTTGATAAATTACATACTGTCATAAATAGTTGTTCAAGTTACAAAATTAAAGCACACAAAGTGGACAGTGAGACTTGCAAGCAGTTCTGCTCAATGATTCAACAAAAACTTAGTAATATGGTCATCTATCTTACACCTGTAAACATACATGCAGTTATATCCTTTAGAGCACTTTCTTTTGCTCTCTTTTTTACAATAGCAATTACACATTCTTGGTTTTATTACTCCTACAGTTATTAATTTTTAAACTAGAGACCAATGTGATATTTATAAATATGATTCTTATTTCACTTATAAGGATAGTCTTAAGTTGTCTCCATTTACCTATGAAGGCCTCAAGATCACCCTTTTTATAGTTGAGTAATATTCCATTGTATAAAAATATCACATCTTTTTCATCCACTCTGTGGTTGATGGACATTTTGGTTGTTTCCAAGATTTAACTATTACAAATTGTGCTTGCTATAAACATAGGTACACATATATCACTGTGACATGACTTTTTCAGTTTTTTTGGCAAAATACCTAGGAGGGGGAATAGCTGGATTGAATGGAACTTCCAATTCTAGCCTTCTGAGAAATCTCCATAATGATTTCCAGTCTACACTCCCAACAGTGGAACAGTTTTCCTTTTTCCCCACAGCCTTGCCAACAGTTGTTATCAGTTGATTTCTTGATGGCAGCTCTTCTTCCCAGAAATGAAATCTCAATGCTGTTTTAATTTGCATTTCTCGAATGACCAGTGATGGTGAACATTTCTTCATGTATTTATTTGCCACTTGTTTATCTTCATCTGAGGACTGTGTGTTCATCTCAGATGCCCATTTTTGGAGAGGTCTTTGAATTTGGGGAGCTTGTTTTTCAATTCTTTACATGGTCTGGATATAAGTCCTTTGTGCAAGGGGTTGCTGGCTAAAATTCTTTCCCATTCTGTGAGTTTTGTTTTCACTCTGTTGGTGATTTCTTTTGAAGTGCAGAAACTTTTCAATAATATGAGATTCCAGTTGTTGATTCTTTGAAGTGTTTCCCATGCAATTTGCGTTTTGTTCATGAATTCTCTGCCTACCCCTATGACTCCAAGATTTCTACCTACCTTGTCTTCCAGTAGATTTAGTGTTTCTGTTTTAATATTTAGATCCTTGATCCATTTTTTACTTTAGTTTAGTGTATGGTGATAGGCATGGGCCTAGTTTCAATCTTTGGCATGTGGAGAGCCAATTTTTCTAATGCCATTTATTAAAGAGACTATCCTTCTTCCAGTGAACATGTTTAGCATCTTTGTCAAATATAAGAAGGCGGAGTGTCTTTGCAGCAGTGTTTGCATCTTCTAATCTGTTCCACTGATCCTCAGGTCTATTTCTTTGCCAGTACCATGCTGACTTTATCACTGTGGCTTTGTAGTATAGTTTCAAGTCAGGAATTGAGATGCTTCCTGCCTTACCTTTGTTGCCCAGAATTGCCTTTGTTATTCTAGGAATGTTTTTTCTAGATCTGTGAGGTATTAACATGGTATTTTGATTGGGATTGCATTAAATCTGTATAACAATTTTGGGAGTATGGCCATTTTCACAATATTGATTCTTCCTAGACATGAGCAAGGAATATCCTTCCATTTTCTCATATCCTCTTCAATCTCCTTTTTTAGCGGAGCATAATTTTCCACACATAGGTCTTTACATTCTTAGTTAGGTTGATTCCTAAGTATTTCATTTTTTTAGATGCTATTGTAAAAGGTGATATTTTCATATTTCTCTCAGTGAGTTTTTTGTTTGCATACAAGAAGGCTATTGATTTTTGAGCAATGACTTTGTATCCAGCTACAATGCTGAATTTATTACCTCTAGTAGTCTTTTAATGGAGTTTTTTTGGGTCTTCTATATAGAGAATCATGTCATCTGCGAATAGTGATAGTTTAACTTCTTTTTCTAACTTTATTCCTTTTATTTCCCTCTTGTCTGATTGCCCTGGCTAGTATTTCCAGAACTATATTGAATAGGAGTGGTGATAGTGGACATCCTTGTCTTGTTCCTGATTTTAGAGTGAAAGCTTTCAGTTTTTGTCCATTTAGCATAATGTTAGCTGTTGGTTTGTCATAGATGGTCTTTATGAGACTGAGATAGACACCATGTATTCCAAGTTTCTGAAGGGTTTTTATCATGAACATGTGTTGGACTTTATTGAAAGCTTTTTCTGCATCTACTGAGATGACCATGTGGTTTTTGTTTTTGGTTCTGTTGATGTGGTGTATTACATTTATTGATTTGCATATGTTAAACCATCCTTGCATTCCTGGAATGAATCCCACTTGGTTGTGACGTATAATCTTCTTGATGATTTGCTGCATTCTATTTGCCAGTATTTTATCGAGAATCTTTGTATCAATGTTCATTAATGAGACTGGCCTATAGTTCTCCTTTTTGGTTAGGTCTTTCTTTGGTTTTGGTATCAGAGTAATACTTGCCTCCAGGAATAATTTAGAGAGGATTTCTGCCTTTTCAATTTCATTGAAGTGTTTAAGGAGTATTGGCATCAAGTCTTCTCTAAATTTCTTGTAGAATTCAGCCGTGAATCCATCAGGACCTGGGCTTTTCTTTGTTGGTAAGTTTTTAATTAAGTTTTCAGTGTCAATAGCTGATACTGGGTTGTTCAAATTTGCTATATCTTCTTGGTTGAGCTTTGGTAGTTCTTATGTTTCTAGAAATCTGTCCATTTCCTCTGTGTTTTCCACTCTATGTGAGTAGAGAGTTTCAAAGTAGGTACTCATGATCTTTTGAATTTTCATGGGATCTGTAGTAATTTCCTCTTTTTCAGTCCTTATTGCGTGAATTTGGGTTCTTTCTTTTTCTTGATAAGGTTAGCTAGGGGTTTGTCAATTCTGTCAAAAAATCAGCTTTTTGATTCATTAATTCTTTGTAATGTTTTTTAGTTTCAATTGCATTGATTTCTGCTCTAATCTTTACAATTTTCTTTGTTCTATGAGCTTTGGGTTTAACTTGCTCTTCTTTTTCTAGAAATTTGAGATGAAGCATTAGGTTATTTGTGCTCATTCTGATTTCTTAATGATAATTTACTGCTATATATTTACATCTTAAGACCACTTTCATTGCATGCTATAAAGTATGTTGTTTCTGTATTTTTATTGAATTGTAGGTATTGCTTCATTTCTTCTTTAATTTTATCTATAGCCCACTGGTTGTTCAGAAGGTTTTTATTTAATTTCCATATATTTATGCAGGTTTTACAATTTCTTTTGCCATTAATTTCCAATTTCATTGTGCTATGGTCAGATATTACACATGGGATAATTTCAATACTTTTGCATTTACTTAAGAATGTTTTATGGGATAATATATGGTCTATTTTGGAGACTGTCCCATGCAGTGCTGAGAAGAATGTGTATTCTGATGTGGTTGGGAGAAACACTCTGTAAACATCTATTAATTAAGTTCAGTTGCTCACAGGTATGATTCAGTTCTATTATTTCTTTGCTGACTTTTTGTCTAGTTAATCTATCTCTTTGTGACAATGGGGTATTAAGGTACCCTGTTATCACTGTGTTCTTGTGTATTTGGTTTTTCATGTCCATTAGTATTTGTCTTATATAGCTGGGTGCTCCTGTATTTGGTGCATATATATTTGTAATTGTTAGTTCTTCCTCTTGAATTTTTCCACTAACGAGTATGTAGTGACCTTCTTTATCTATTTTAATCATTTTAGGTTTGAAGTTCACATTGCCTGCAAATACAATAGTTATCCCTGCTTTTTTCTGGGTTCCTGTTGCATGGAATACTGTTTTCCATCCTTTGACTTTTAATCTATGAGGCTCCTTTTGGGTCAGTTGTGTTTCTTGTATACAGTATATTGTGGGATCATGTTTCTTGATCCATTCTGTCAACCTATTTCTTTTGATAGGTGAATTAAAGTCATTTATATTTATGGATATCACTGATATGAACTGGCTCGACTTTGTCATGTTATGTTCCAGTTGTTTGCTTTCTGCTTTTCCCCCTTGTTTAATTGATTGTCCTACCTGGTGGTTTCTTTTGTTGTTCCTGGAGATTGTGGTCATTTTTTTCTCTATCTAGTATGTCTTTCAATACTCTTTCTAGGGTTGGTTTGGTGGATGTGAGTTTCTTCAGTTGTTCTTTTTCATGGAACTATCCTGTTTCTCCATTAAATTTGAATGAAAGCTTTGCTGGATACATCAGTCTGGATTGAAAGCTGTTTTCTTTCAGGGCTTGAAATACCTCACTCCAAGCTGGTCTTGACTTGAAGGTTTGTGCTGAAAAGTCTGCTGTGATTATAATGGGCTTTCCTTGATAGGTGACTTGTGTCTTTTCTCTAACAGCTTTTAGTATTCTGTTTTATGCTGCATGTCTGGGATCTTAATTATTATATATTTGGGTGTAGATTTACATTGGTTGTGATTGTTTGGTGTTCTATATGTCTCACTTATCTGCATATCAGATTTTTTTCCCCATGTTTGGGAAATTTTCTGCTATTACTTCTGTTAATATTTTACTTACATCATTTGCATTGATTCCTGCATCTTCACTGATGCCTATTAATCTTGTATTGTTACTCTTGGCATCATTTTGCAGCTGCTGGATTGTCATTTCATGCTGCTTTGTTATTTTTGAAAGTTCCATCCTTTTGATTGCTGTGATCCTGTCCTCAAGGTTTAAAATCCTATCCTCAGCTACATTTAAATGGTTTGCCAGCTTTCAATAGAATTGTTTCTTGAATGTCTCTTTGAGTTTGTTTCATGAATTCTGCTTATTTTCTATATTGTGCATTCAAGATTTCAATCAGTTTCCCAAGCTCCTGTAATTTTTTTATCTATTTCTTCTCCAGCTGCACTGAGCAACTCCTTTACTGAGGTTGTTATTGCTGTTTTCACATGAGAGCTTATTTCTAATTTGATTTCTGCTTAGCTTCATGGAGTTGTTTTTTTATTTCACTTCCTATCTTTTCAGAGATTTCTGTTGTGTTACTTTTGAAGTCCTCTTTTTCACTGTCTCCTGTACTTGCACCTGGTGGACTAGATGTTTGAGATTGCATTTTGCTTTTTCATTTTGCCATTTTCCCCTTTCGGGTTAATATTTGGTCCTTCAATCCCAGTAGTGTCAACTATTGGTAGTGTATATATCTTGGGGTCCTACTGTGAGGTCAATATTTGTCCAATTGCTGGGTCCCACAATGAAGAGGTGGGCCAACCACCTGAATTCCCCCTGCAGGGCCTGTTGGGTGAGTCCTTTGTTTTTCCTAGGCTGATAAGCCTAGGAGTACTGAGGGAAATGAACCCCTAGTTCCTGCTGTTATGTCTTCAGATTGTTCAGTCACCAGATCTCCCTGTTTATAGTGTTTGTCTCAGCTGGGACCCAATTGTGTCTCTGGGTGTCCCACAGGCCCCCTTAATTTTCTCCAGGTGGGGGAGGCCTTACTGGCACCCTCCTCAACCTACCTGATATTCTCTGTGTGGAGGAAGGACTCACCCACCCACTTGCCAAGCTTGCTTATGGCCTACTTCTGGAAGGAGCTTTGCTATTGCTTCTGTTTACCCACTGAAGGTGGCAAACTCTATTCCTATTTTAGGGGCAAACTCCCCTCACTGATGGAAGCCTGCTGTGTTCTTCTTACTGAGTCTGCCCTTGATACTGCATGGTTAATCCACTGCAGTCCAAGGTTCTGGGGGGAGGTGTGGGAGCCAAAGATCAACAACAATACTAGGTCCGGGAGGTGAGGGGGTCCCTGATGGCAGTGGTGGGACTGCAGGTGCACATGTCACGGGTTGGAGCTCCTAGGTCCTCAGGTGGGTGGCTAGGACTGTGGGGACATGGGAGGGGCCCAGTTCTTGTCCAGCTCGCCCGTGATGCTGGCAAGAGTTACTGGGTTATGTAAGGTGGTCTGCCCAGAGGTTGGGGGTCGTGGGACGGGCCTGGAGTCCCTGGGTGCCGAGAGGTGGTCTGGGGGGATGGTGGGAGTCGCGGGTGGGGCACAGGTCTAGCACCGCCTTGTGCGCACTGCTTTTTCCGTTTATTTTTCTATGTTTGTTTGATTGGTTTTCCTTTTTCTGTCTGGTTGAGGTTTTTTTTTTTTAATTTTAGTTTAATTAGTGATTAGCTAGTTTTATTTAGTTTAATTTGGTTTTGTTTTACTTTGTTAGGGTTCTGTTTTTATTCTTTTTATTTCTTTTCTCTCTCTTCAATGACTTACATTTATTTACCTTCCTTTATGTTTTCATCCACTTGTCTTCTAATTCTCTTTCACCAACTATCTTGCTTGATTTTAGGAGACTTCCATGTGACTAAACACTGTCACTTCTCTGCCTGGTTCACTTAAATACTTTTCTGTTTTCTCTTCCATTCTTTCTACTGTCTTTCAGTTTCTCAAAACTTGGGTGATTATTGTATGCCTCCTAGCTTTGCTACTACTATACAAGAATTCACACATCTCACTAACTTGCCCCCATCCCTCTTAATCCCCTCCCAACAATAGGGTAAAATCAATTCACTAAAGAGAAAAACATTACATACAGGTTCCTTGAACATGCTGGACTCTATTACACAACTGTAGAATTAGCTCTTATGCTTAAAAGTATCAGGTAACAGTTACCAAGGTGCATCAGTAGGCAGGCTACACTAGACAATATTGTTATGATTAACTGTACTACTTTAGCCAGGATAATGAACTTGCTATAATCAGTTTTTTATTTCCCTATGTGACAACACTGATTGTATGGCATCATCACCATCACCATAATCCAATACCAAAGGATTGGGTGCTGAGTTAAATAGGTAACAACTTCTCATCCTCAACACATTGGGAAGGTAGGTTCTTCAAAAAGAAATGAAGACCAAGGTACACCTACATCTAGAAGATATACATGCGGCACAACCATTTCCTAGAAAAGCCTCAATATTAGGGATAAAACTATCTATCAAAGTATCAACATAGAAAACAATAGAGAAAATGGAAAATGATTAGACACAGAAGCAAAATGCAACCTCACACTCACAGGTCACCCAGGACAAGCTGGAGCACAATAAGAGAGAGGAAGTCAGAAGCTACCCACTGGAACTTTCTGAAATGATAGCAACAGAAATTAAAACAAATGGAAGAAGCCATAGAAATAAAATAATCTCTAGGATGCAATAAGAAATGATAATGCAAATGACACAGATAAAAAATTAAAGGAGTTCAGGAAAACAATGGAAAGTATGAAAGCTCAACATAGGAAAGAAATAGAATCCATGAAACAGATACATACACAAGTCCAGGAGATTAAAAATTCCACTGAAAGTATCTGCAACAGACTGAATGAAAGAAAGAATAGAATATCACAGCTGGAAGACAGGATTGTAGCTTGCAACCATGAAAAGAAAAACATATTAAAAACAGCAAGAGACTGAAAAAAAAAATCAAACAGTTACAAGATGAAGCAAATAACAATATATAATTGGCTGGCATCACTGAGAAAACTGAAGACAGTGCAAAACATATTTTTAAAAAAACCTCTTCACATAAATAATGGCAAAAAACTTACCAAACATGGATAAGGAACTGGACATGTAAATAAATGAAACATACAAAACTCTGAATAGCCATGACCAAAAAAAAACTACATCAAAACACTTAATAATTAAGATTCCAAAAATTCAGCACAAGAACAGAATATTAAATGTGACTAGAGAAAGGAAGAAAATCACCTATAAAAGAAAACCTATCAGAATCACAGCAGAGGGCCAGGATTTAGTTCAGCAGCAGAGTGGCTGCCTAGCAACTGTGAGATCTTGAGTTTGAATCCTAGTGCAAATCAATCAATCAGTCAATCAATCAATCACAACAGGTTTCTCAACATAAACCCTCAAATCAAGGACAGGCTGAAGTGAAGTATCTCAGGCCCTAAAAGGAAACAAAATTCAACCCAGATTGATGTTCACTGCAAAATTATCAAAATCAATAGAGAAATGAGGTATTTCCATAACAGAGAACAACTAAAGAAATTTATGACCACTAAACCAGCTCTACAGAATGCTCTGAAGGACATATTAGAAAACCATAAACACATGAACATGATTAGAAAGCAGCAGCTAGGCAGGGTAAGCAATTAACCAGAGGAGAAAAACAGGGAACCAACAACAAGAAAATAATATGAAGAAGATAAAGCAATACATATCAATTATAACCATCAATGTAAATGGCCTCAATTCACTAATCAAAAGAAATAGACTGGTAGAATGGATCGAGAAACATGATCCAACAATATGCTGCATTCAAGAAACATATTTAACTCAAAAAGAAATTTACAGACTAAAAGTCAAAGGACGGAAAACAATTCTCCATGACACAGGAACCCTGAAAAAAGCAGGAACACCTATTCTATTTGCAGATAATATAATGTTAAGCCAAAACTGATCAAAAGAGACAAAGAAGGTTATGACATACTTTTTAAGGGAAAACTCAAAGAAAAAGATACAACTATCATAAACATATATACTCCAAACACCAGTATACTGAACTACATAAAATAAATACTACAGATAAGTACCAACGTAATTATGATGGAAGACCTCAATACTCCACTCCTATATAAATAGGTCAAACAGATTAAAGAACAAACAAAGAAATATCACAAAAAAACCAAGCCTCTGATCAAATGTATCTGGTAGTTATCTAGAGTGTTCCACCACAAAACATTAGAATACACATTCTCAGCTGCTTATAGGATATTCTCCGCAACAGACCAAATTAGTAGCCTACAAAACATGTTTAAGTACATGTAGAGGAATTAAAATCATGCCATGTATACTGTCTGATTGTAGCACAATTAAACTGAAAATCAACAACAAAAGAAACCACCACAACTGCATAAACACACTACAATTAAAGAACCTTTAGGTGGCAGAGAAAATTAAAGATAAAATTAAACAGCATATATAAATAATAATGCCAGTACAACATCCTGGAACTTAGGAGACATAATGAAAGTAGTTCTATGAGGGAAATTTATAGGGATAAACTCTCAGATCAGGGAAATAGAACAAGCTCAAACAAACAACCTAATGTTGAACCTCAAACTTCTAGAAAAAAAGAAAAACAAAGGAACTTATACAAGGGAGGAAATTATAAAGAGTGGAAATTAATGCAATTCAGGCAAAGAAAACAATACAAAGAATCAACAACTCAAGTTAGTTCTTTAAAACAATACATAAAATTGATAAATCATTAGCTAACCTTATCAAAAAGAGGAAAGAAAATATACAGATTTGAGTAATCAGAAATGAAAAAGGGGAAAATACAACAGATTCTACAGAAATTCAGAAGATCATCAATATCTACTACTTGACAACCTATATTCAAACAAGGTTGATTCTATGTTCTGTGGAAAACACAGAAGAAATGGTCAGATTCCTAGACTTAATTAAATTGCAAAAACTAAATCAAGAAGATTTAGTTGGAATTTTATAAGAAATTTAAGCTGGGCATGGTAGCACATGTCCGTAATCAAAGCACCCGGGAGGGTGAGGCAGGAGGACTATTGTGAGTTTGAGACCAGCCTGGGCCACAAAGTGAGCTCAAGGCCAGCCTGAACGGCATAGCAAGACCCTGTCTCAAATGACAAAAAAACAAAAAAAGAAAAAGAAAAGAAATTTAAAGAACTAATTCTACTAATGCTGAAACTCTTCAAGAAAATTGAAAGGGAAGCAATACTTCCAAAATCATTCCTGGAAGCGAGTATTACCTTGATTGTAAAACCAGAAACATAACCCAAGCAAAAGAGAAGACTACAGGTAAATCTCTATAATGAACTCAGATGCAAAAATCCTCAGTAAGACACTGGCAAACACAATGCAGCAAATCAAGAAGATTATACACCATAACCAAGTAGGAGTCACACCAGGAATGCAGGGATGGTTCAACATATAAAAATCAATACATTTAATATAATATACAAACAGAAGTAAAGACAAAAATCACAAGATCATCTCAGTAGATGCAGAAAAAGCATTTGACAAAGTCCACCACCCATTCATGATTAAAAAAAAAAAAACACCTTAAAGAAAATTGGAATAGATGCTCCTTACCTCAATCCAATAAAAAGCCATCTATGACAAACCAACAGCTAACATCATATTAAATGGTCAATAACGGAAAACTTTCACTTTAAAGTCAGGAATAAGACAAAGATATCCATTATCACCACTCAATACAGTTCTGGAAACATTAACCAGACCCATTAGACAAGAGAAATAAAAAGGAGGAAATTAAATTATCCTTGTCTGCAGATGACATGATACTCTACATAGAAGACCTCAATTCCACCAAAAGACTTAATAATCAAATTCAGCAGTGAAGGTAGATACAAAGTCAACACTCAAAAATAAATAGCATTCTTGTATACAAACAAGCTCACTGAGAAATTAGAGAAATCACACCCTTCACAATACCATCCAAAAAAATGAAATACTTAGGAATCAATCTAAGAAGTAAAAGATCTATATATTGACAACTACAGTACTCTCAAAAAAAAGTTATTGAAGAAGATATCAGAAAATGGAAAGATATCTCCTGCTTATGGATAAGAAGAACCAACATAGTGATGATGGTCATACTCCCAAAACTGTTACACAGATATAATGCAATCTCAATCAGGATACCATTAGCATACCTCACAGAACTAGAGAAAACATTTGTAAAATTATTCTGAAACCAGAAGAGACTTAGAATAACAAAAGCAATTCTGGGCTACAAAGGCAAGTAAGAGGGCATCACAATCCCTGATCTGAAATTATACTACACAGCTAGTATGATAAAATCAAAATGGTATTGGCAGAAAAACAGACCAGTGGATCAGAACAGAAGATGCAGATACAACTTCAAACATACTAAACCACCTTATTGTTAAAGGTGCCAAACACATTCACAGGGAGAAAGACAGTCTCGTTAATAAATGGTGCTGGAAAAATTAGCTTTCCAACAGGCCAAAGACTACAACCAGACCCATGTCTACCACTATGTACTAAACTAAAGTCAAAATGGGTCAAAGATCTAAACGTTAAAACAGAAACACTAAATTTACCTTTCTCTTCTAAGAAAAATAAGTAGAAATCTTGAAGATATAGGTGTAGGTACAGACTTCATGAACAAAACCCAGACCAGATGGGAAATACTACAAAGAATCAACAAATGGGATCTCACTTAAAAGCTTTTGCACAACAGAAGAAATCAGCAATAGAGTGAAAAAGACAACCTACAGAGTGGAAAAAAATTATAGGCAGTTGTCCCTCAGTCAAAAGACTTAAATCTAGAACATATAAAGAAAAAAAATAATACAAAATTAGGTTCCCTAAATGCAAAGACCTAATCCAAAAATGAGCATTTGAGATGAATATGCACTAAGATGAAGAAACAGAAATGGCAAACGAATACATGAAAAAATGTTGAACATCATCAGTCATTTGACAGATGGAAATTAAAACAACACTGAGGTTCTACTTCATTCCGAAAAATGGTTATCATCAAGAAATCGACCAAATGCTGGCAGGAATGTGGGTAAAAAGGAATCCTTCTCCACTGCTGGTTGGAGTGGAAATCAGTATAAAGATTTCTTTAAAAACTAGGAATAGAGATCCCATTCAACTCAGCTATTCCCCTACTAGGTATCTTCCCAGAAGAACTACAAACAACATACCACAGTGATATATGTGCACCCTTGTTTATAGCAGCATTATTTGTAATAGGTGAATCCTGGAAACAACCCAATGCCCACCAACCAAGGAATACATTTAAAAAGATGTGTTTTTTTTATACAGTGGAATATAACACAGGTATAAAGGATAAACTTGTAAGTTTAATAGGTAAATGAATGCAACTTGAGATCCCACTTATAAGTGAAATAAATCAAACCCACATGTGTAAACATCATATTGTCTCTATAGTGTAAGAAGCTAAACAAGTAAATAAGATCAAAAAAATACATATGATTCAATAGATATTGTGAATTGGGAAGAAACTGTTCAAAAGAAAAGAGAAACTGGAATAGGGAAAATGGAAAAAGATCGACGGGAAAAGGAAAAACTACACGCATATAATTAAGATAGTTACACAGTTAGTTTCTCTTAGTTCATTGAAAAGAAAAGTTTGTGCTAATATTGTTTGGACAATATTTCTTGCCTATATCTTATACCCTGAAGTACTACTAGGAAAATAACAATATGTAATGAATTAATTATTGTTACTATCTTACTATCCTGTGTTGAAACTTTTATTGTTACGTTTATTTTAATTTTGTCTCTTTAAAATAATATAATGTTGGAAGTCAGTTTTTAATTATGAAGACCTAAATAATAAAATACAGCAATAGTGTTTATTGTGTTAAAACAAAAATCCCCAATCATTCCAGTTGTTGATCTCTTACCAACCCAACTGAAGCAGCAGTGTAAAGGATATCACAGCCTTTAATATATAGATGAAAAAAAACATTTCTTAAGGACAGGTGTATTTTAAAGGTTCAGTGAATAATTTTATACCAGGATAGATCAAATTAGGTGATTTCATATCTATGTCACACTCCACCATAATCTTGAGTTCAGTAAAAATACCATTGATAAATACTTCCATGACAAAGATGACAATCAACATTTCACACATTATTTGTGAACTAGCAACACATTTTGACCAAAGTCAAACAAATAAATCTCAAAATAAAACAAAATACATCTCCAGTAAGAACTATAAATGAAAGCCACTTTTTTCTAGAGGAATAAATCTCTTACTATAATTACTATAAACTCCTCATTTGATACCCTTGTTACATACAATCTTTTACAAAATACTTACTGCTTGGTTTTCCATGCGTGCAAAGATAACGTTTAGCATCTGAGTAAGAGTAGCTTTGGCTGTTGTCTGGTTGATGAGATTTTTGCTTGCTAGATAGATATTGTAACATGTTCTCACAGCTTGCAGTACGGTTCCTTCATGAATTTCTATGTGTTGTGATGTTACTGCTGTAAGTAAAGCCTTAAAAAAAGGATGAGGGGGCAAAGTTAAAGCTACTTTCTGCACAGTTTCAGCACAAAATATATGAGTATTTTCATATGAGAATCAAAGTGCTTAGAAATAGTTATCACTTTCAGGTAGTATATACAGAGTTTCTACCTGTCTTGAATATACCATTAGTTGTTAAAATATTTGATACTTTCTTCACCCTGGCAGTAGTTTTGACCCCAAAACATTAGAAAACCATGTAACTAATATGTTTTAAACCAAGGTTCACTAATGTAAATACTCAATTTATTAGAATTCACAGCAACTACACCTTCTCATAATAGTGCATAGATATGTCTCATACATCTGTTCAGTTAGATCGTCAACTCTGGAGGGTGAATACTGTCTTGTTTGTCTCCAGATTTTCCTAATATCTTCTTTACTCACTATACTTAATAAATGTACTATTGTTATTGTTAAGGGTGTTGAGAAATCTTTAGAATAAAGCATTTAAAATAATCCTAAGGTGAATCCTCCAATAAAGTGAACAACTTCATGTGTATTTCATGTATTAGGTTATTTGGAATTTCTCAAGCACAAACATTCCTATCTTTTGTTCTCTTTATTCTGCACAATGCATTCAGCAGTAATGAATATATATCCTGATTAAACCTAAATGCAATGAAACTACATGATAGGTCAAAATGATTGACAGATTTTTAATAAAACAGATATTATATGACCTGTGAAGTAAACAGAACTATGAAATAGGCTCAGAAGGGATATTTACACAATGAAATAAAAGCAATTTCATAAGTAGTATAGTATATTAAAAAGTTTACTAATACATAAGCACACTATCACTACCATAACAGTAAAAAGAACTAAAATGTATAACAGTTTTTCTCTAAAGGACTTCAACTATCCAGGTTTATTACAGTATAATTCTGGAATAGGGTTTTGCTGAGCAGGTTGTGTGAATGAATAGGTATAAGAGAATCGTGAAAGCTCATAATCTGTGAGTCAGGAGGGCAGCTATATGGGGTTCCACAATACAGAAGAAATTAGTGAAGTAATAGATTTTAAGGATTACCCTAAAGTTTAAAGGAAAGAAAATATAGGAAAAACATGCCAAAAACAGAAAAACTCTAGAAGACTCTAGGAACTGAAGCCTGGACTGGGATGTTCAAAAGAAGAGACACAATAATATATCCTTCTTCTAATGGACTCTTGATATTCAACAATATAATCTCGTATGGAGTCTAATAAAAAGCACCTAAAAGGCCTTATTATGGCTGAATACAAAATGACTTTTTCTAAGATTTTCAAGGTGAAAAGCTTTTGATTTTCAAAAGCACAGATCATGAAAAACAAATCCTCTTTATAAATTATTTTACCTTTATTATCTGCAACTGAACTCCTTCATCTGTTTGAGGACCCTGGAAGCAGCCACATATTGTTTCAATAATTCTATCAATCAGTTTTTTGCCTGGTGTTGTACTATCTGGTGCATTGCCAGTCAAATGTCCATAAGCAATAAGTTTCTGAAATGGAGAAAGTAAATAAAGATTCTAAATAAGTCAGCTAGTATATATACTAGTTGAATGGAAATTAAAATACAATCCATGACTGAATATATATAGAATTTTTTACATAAAAACATCCAGATATAATCAAAGGCAAAAGCTATACCACATCTTTCTGTAAAAAATCAAGGTATACTCAAAGCCAAATGCTATACAAACTTTTTCTGTACAGTTTACTAGCTCTAAATACACAAAATTACTTAGATTTGTAAGAATCATAAAAATAGAACAATGACCATAACAGAATCCTTAGGCAATACTTTAAGAAACTCAGGCATTAAAAGTTGGTCTCTGAGTTAGAACTATATACTTCTTTCTATAAAGAAGACTTTTTGGATACAGTTTTTGTGAAAATATCTTAACACCTTCAAACACATCAGATCTCTTTCCAAATTAGATCAATTTAGCGAAAACCTAGTTTCCATACACTGGCTACAATGAATCACAGATCAATTTATTGATTATGATCACTGTATCCTAGAAAAAGACATAAGATACTGTAATTCTAATTTTAAAAAAAAGGTCAAAAAACAGATGAACTTATCTTTAACCGAGTTTAAGGACAAATCATGTGATCTCTTCCCAACCAATTAACTGTTAAATTTATGTAATTCATAAACAGAACATCTGAAAAAAAGAAACATCCATCTATCTGGAGGTCTGTCTTGAGTGGCGATGTGGCGGAGGAGATACAAATGAATGACACAGCTGAGGTCCAGCAGTGAAACATTAAGCTAACAATATTAACTCCTATTCTATATAAAGTAGCAGGCATTTAGTAAAATTACTTCTAAATTATGATGTGTGTAAAGTCAGCAGTAGATAAAAAGTATTACCATTCTTGCATTCCACTGATGAAAAGAGACCAAATTAATGTTTTTATTATTGATAACCTTAGTAAAAATTTTGGGGGTCTTGCTAAGATGGTAATCTTTCTAACCTTTAAACTGGAAACATCTTTCTGCACTATTGTCCAGAATACAAGCAACTATTTAATTTCTTACCTCAAAAAGGCATAATCAAAGCTTTTATGAAAATGTCTGAGTCATCAACTGTGAATAGTGTTCTAAAAACACATTAAAAATACCTTTAAAAAAAAATACTACTTTATACACACCTGTAAACAATCGAGTGATGTACTGACTATTCGGGGACATTTGGACTGGCATGCTAACTCAAAGGGTAAGAAGTACTTGTCTGCTTCAATAAAATTTGTCTTTGATTTCACTGGTGGAAGAGTACTTGATCCAGCTTTTGCTTCTCCATGAGGAGAACTAAATGAAAAAGAAGCCTGATTAAAATATCACATTTATCATAGCAAACACAGAATTTGTTTTAATAGGAACCTTACTAAACAAGTCCTCTATTTTACCATATTCTGAGGAAAACAAAGTCTGCAGAATTTAAAATACTTGCCACAAGGTTAAAAAAATAGTGGCTAGAGTTGTAATTAAGCACTTGCAAGATGTAGAATTTTTAAAAATATTTTTACAAATATCTCAAGATCTGTTATATAACTATTTCACTGACACTTAAATTTGGTATCATACATTAAAAGGCAATGGGCTTTCTACTTATCCTTAAGTTAAACATTTTTGAATAATTCAATTCTATTTTAAAGAGGCTAACATAATCAAAAAGTCTAGTATTTTTTTCTAAATGTGAATCAAAGTTTTTTTAAGAAAATACTTTAAAGCATATCTCATGGTATTTTAGAAATACCTTTCTAAATTTATTTAAATGTGATTATTTCATATTAATAAGTATGTTAACATTTCTTTAAAAGTTTTTAAAAACATTAATTTTACTATAAAAAATCATACGCAGAAAGTTTGTCATACCACAACTATAAATGACTATTATTTTTGCTAAAATTAAAAAGTTTGTAAATTATTTTTAATAAAGAACAAAAGCCCACAAACCTCTGTTTTTCAGTTTCAGCTTTTATTTCCTCTGGTGGGAGAAAAAAAAACATACATGAGAAAACTTGACAACAGAGAGACCATTAATAGGCTTTATAAACTCATCTGAGACTTCTATAAAAAGTAGGGAGGAATGTAAATTCAAAAAAATTAGATGCTTAAATTGTTTCACCTAATTATATTATACAAATAATATAAAACTATACAAAGAATGTAAATTAACCACAGATTTCAAATTCATGAAGCATTCCCTTTTCTCAGAGCATTTCCTTTTTGCCAAGTTAACTATTAACCAGAGGTATTAAGATCAAAACACTATATAGTACAGTATATGTTATTCTAAAGTCACAAAATGTAAGATACTTGTTGGGTAAGGAGAAGAAAAAAGCCCTAAATTCACCCTTGCATGTCTAAAGTAGATTATCAGGCCAGAACTAGAATTTCCTGAATGTTTGTATGTGCTGACATTTAACTAAATTTTCTATTCATAACTATACAGGGCAATGTAAAAATACACAAGCCCACTATACTGGAGAACTTGTCCTTTCACTATTAATGTTACAATACTATAAGGAATGAGTTAAGTTAGGTTAAGTTCTATTTATAATAGAAGAATCTTAGACTTAATTGATATATTAGGGACTCCTCTTAATTGACTAAATCTACTTGAAATTAGGAAGACTTCAAATATAGTGAACCAAGCACTGTTACATTGGACATGTAATAACTACATGGATTATCATACTTCACAGGTACTAAGACACTTAATCTTTAGAATAACCCCATGAGGTATGAATTATCATTGTGTGTGTGTGTGTGTGTGTGTGTGCATGCGTGTGCATGTGTGTTTGTTGTTTTTGCTACTGTGAATCAAATTCAGGACCTTGCGCTTGCCAGGCAGACACTGTGCCACTGAGCTGTATCTCAGGCCCCATATCTTCAATTTAAAGATTAGGAAATTGAAGAAGAGGCTGCATAACTTGTCTAAGGGCAGTACAGCTCAGGTATGTAACTAATCAAGTGTCATCAGGTTTCAATACTAGGTAATCAAACTGTATATTGTTTTATTAGCTATTCTATTAATAGGACAGTGATGGCAAACCTTTACGAGCTTTTGTGATGGTTGACTATGTCAACTTGACTAAGAAACGCAAATTAAATTGGCTCAGCATAGCTCTGGGTGTGGAAGACCTAACCTAAGGAGAATTAGCGATAGAATGCTGTAAGAGGGAAATGAAAAAGGAAGGCTTGCTTCTGTTTCTTTGGAGAAGCACCAGTCCTCGTTTTTACTTTTGGGCATTGTCTCCTGGCTTCCAGCACACATTTTTCAGCCTCTCATATGGACTCACAGGACACTGCAGTGTCCTTCAGACCCTCAATGTGCAGACAGACCTTTTGCACTCTACCACATCTAATTCTATGGTGGCCACTGTAAGCCAATCTTATAAATTCTTATGTATTTGCATATCTTCTATTAAATCTGTCTCTCTAGTAAGCAATGACTGCTTGCTGAGGTATACATGCCACAGCAAAATGTGGGAATTATAAACAACTACTGGCCTATACATTTAATAATTAAAAATATCATTTGCTATGTTCCTCTATATACCAGTTTATTAAGCTTTCTATAAAGTAACTGCTAAATTATCCTGTTATACAATTTATGCATAAAATATACAGCATTTGCCTATCATGGACAAGGCCCTGTGTACAATCCCCAGTGACACCAAAAAACTTCACATACATATACTTTTATACAGAACACATTATTCACTCTCTACAGTGAGTGCCAGGGATTTGATGTTCAGTATTGCAATCTAGTTCTCTATGAACTAAAGTCCTATCCATTAACCAATGATTGGATTAGAAGACTGGTAGTACAAAAATATTGTTTCCAGCTATAAGATACTATCTAATAAAGGTTCACAATGCCTAGTATTTAAGATCTGTAATATTGGCTAATAAAATTGCACAGATCCCCAGTGCAATCAAAAATTGTTTAAATTACTTTAAAAATACACATAAGGAAAAATGCCCTACCAACTATACTAAATCTTCGTGAATTAACTTTAAAGCAGTACTTTTCATTTAAAATTATTATTAGTATTATTATTCCAGAAGATGAGTCATCGACTAAACACCAGGTATAACTTAAAAAAACCTGAGGCAGGCAAAGATGTGGAGGTGGCAGTTTTTTAATAAGGTGAATTCTTATTTATAAAACGATTAGGGAACAGGGTATTCTGGTTAAGTTTTAATTATGGCAATGAGAAGAAGTGAGACATTTTGAAAACCTGTTCTTGATACCATCTGTTACTTAGTAATTGTGTGACAATGAAAAAATGACCCTTACTATTAGATTATTTCAAAGATGCACTATTCTTCTCAAACAGGACTAGACAACAGCCCATTGCTTGTTTTTTATTGGGCTGTGAGTTTAACAATGGTTTTACAGCTGAACATTTGCAACTGACAAGATTATAGGAAAATAACTTTGAACCCCAGGAAAGAGGAATGTTATCTCCAGGAAAGAATTCCATTTTCTTATATGATCTGTATTATAAAATTGTTGAATTTTCTTAATAAAAATTGTGAACGCTTATCTTGTTTATTTAAGTATCTAAATAATATCCTTTCACCTTTCCTTTGCAGAAAAAGTGTGCAGACTAGTGTTTTAACACAGAATAATTCAAGAGTCTATGATAGCCTTATAAACTGGATAGTTCTACAGTACAGACCTTACAAATCATTATGTACTGTATGATTCCCATGTTTTTTAAAAAAGCTCATATTTAACTAGTAAAATACATCCAATACAAGTTACATAGAATATGTTTCTTTGCTAGTTAACGTGGCACCACAAGCATCTCCACTCACTCTTCTTGGAGTGTGTGTTTCACTCTCCCTCTTCCCTTCCCCATACTATAATTTACATGACAAGGAGGCAAGTACTGTTCAACCTTCTTTTGATAATTTCTTATGAGGAAAATTCAGTATTTCTCATGTTTTAAATTACAATATGATAGTAACAGTAATTTCACTACTTTTCTTAAGTTCCCAGAGCATCTACAATCCACAGTATGAGTCTTTAATGTTCTGACAAAATTTAAAGGCCAACCAAGAATCACAATTATTTCTACTATAGTGACACCTTAGCTCGTAAACATTTTTGTTTGCAAACAATCTGGTTCATAAATAGAAGTGTATGGCAAAATTTTCTTTCTGTCTGCAAATTCTGCATTGGACAGCAAAGACTGCAGCTATTTTTCCTGCATGAGCACAAATGAGGCCATCTTTTCCAGAAACATAGTATAAATTAAGTTTGTGAACCAAGGTATCACAGTGTTAAGAAAGCTTAGAGGATTATATTTATGGTCTTGCAAAATGTTTATGTTTTTTTCAGTCCTACAAAGACTGCTCATATTCATCTTAATATATTTTCCTTCAAATGCATTCAAGTCTACTTGAATTGAAAGACACTAATATTAAAAATTAAGCAGGATGAAAAGGACAGGGGGCAATAAAGGGAGAATAGTAATTTATCAAAGTACTGGAAGTAACAGTATTATAAAGTACAGTATTTTATTTATTTTGGCACCTGGGATTGAACTAGCGACCTCACACAAAGTACAGTATTTTAAAACAAGCTGAAAAAATGCCACTTTACATGTGTGTGGCAACACACAATTTAGAACATTTTACCATATATTATGTACTTTCATTCTCCTAGGAAAATTTATGGATGAGAAAAATAAAGGATCACATTAAATCCTGGCTGATTCTCACGTCAGAAAGCTGATGAGTAATAATCCAGACATGAGTTTCTCTAATTTAAGACTACACTGGGCTACATTTAAGAAACTTCTATTAACTGGTATAACTGAATTGGAAAAAAATCATTCTATGATTAAAAGGGTAAATATACTATTAAGCAGTTGTTTTCAAAGTGACGTTCCATGGCAGCAGCATAGACCTTGACTGGAAGTTATCAGAACAGTACTCTTCAGGTCCAGAACTACTGGCTCAAAATTCTGCAGGCAGTCTTGTTCAACACATGTTCCAGGAGATTGTAATATACAAATACATTTAATGATCACTGTTACAAAGTAGTTAAAAGAAACAAATATAGGATAGCTGGTTTTATCTACTATATCCACATCCATTTATTATAAGTATAAACTTACACTAGCTTTTAAGCTAAAAAGCCATTTCTTTTCACTTTTCTAACTTACACATATTAAATATCCAATAACACAATCTTTGAAACTGTATATTTTAATGACGTCAGAGCTTGTAAACAGTTTAGATTAGCTTTCAATAGCACAATAAAGAAATAAACTGTCAATTATTAAAGAAAAACACCAGAAGCAATTTTGCAATTGCTTACAAATTTATAAGGATCAGAGCTGGGGATTTAGCTCAGTGGCTTAAGTGCCTGCCTGGCAAGGACAAGGTCGGAAGTTTGATCCCCAGTACCAAAAAAAAAAAAAAAAAAAAAAAAAAATTATAAGGATCAAATTATGAAGCTACACACTCAAAATAAAAACTACATAATGCTTAAATGTAAAATACTTTCCCAAGTTGGGCTTAGTGGTGCTCACCTGTAATTACAGCATTGGGAGGCTGAGGCATGAGGATCATTTAGAGTTCAAGGCCAGCCTCCGCTATATAGTGAGTTCAACACCACTCTGAACTACATAGTAAGACCCTATCTTAAAACAAAACAAAACCCTTTTCCACTAAAGTCAGAAATCAAGTAAACTACTGCTGTGGTCAAGATGCTGAATGTCCCCCAAAGTCTCCTGATAAAAGGTTTGGTTTCGAAATGATGCAATCTCTGAGATGGGGGTCTAGAGTAACATCTTTAGGTCACTTAGAGAACAGTATGACCCTGGCCTTATCCACAACTCTTCATGGAATGAGCAGTTTTATTCTGCCATGTGCTCCTGCTATAATGTGATATTTTGCCTCAGGCCCAGAACAATGGGGCCAATCATTCATGACTGGGACCTCCAAAACTGTGAGCCAAAAGAAATCTTTTTTCTTTACAAGTTAATTGTCTCAGATACTTTGCTACAGTAACAGAAAGTTGACAGAACCAGTTAAATGTTTCCAACAATGCTCTACAAACACTAGACAATGCAAACAGTATTGGATACAGTGAGAAGTCATCATTTTTGAGCTGTACTATGCTAACAATCAGAGACTTTTTTTCAGTGCTACAGTGATACTTAGGATTTTTAACTTCATAGTAACAGCTCTTTAAAAAGCCACTAGCTGGGTGTGGTGACACATGCCTGTAATCCTGGCACTTGGAATGTTGAAGCAGGAGGACTGCCCTGAGTTCAAGGGTATCCTCAACTACAAAGTGAGTTCAATGCCTGGCTGGACTACACAGCAAGACCCTGCCTCAAAAAATACAATACAATACAATACAATACAATACAATACAATACAATACGCTCTTAAGACCCTTTCCATGAGTCGTGCAAGCCACAAGGAGCTCAGGAGAAGAAACAAGCCAATTTGCCCTTCCCAGAGTTGGCAGAAGCCATGTTGGGCCTGGGAGGAGAAAGCCAACTCACCCTTCTTGTTAGCCAAATGGTGCACAGGCTGGGAGAAAAGAACACCCCTCCACCCCATGTAAGCAACCAGCTGATTTGGAGAACACAGGCTGAGTTGTTAGCAACTAAGGTGCAGAAACAACTTAATGCTTGTATTGTTTGATTGACTTTGCAGGCCTAAGGCCGGTAGTGTGAGCATCTATTAAGATTATTTGCTATAAGCAAATATAGCAAATATGGGGATTTTCCTCCTGTCTTGTTTTTGAAATCCAATACGCTTTTCACTATTTTCTTTTGTTCTATTTCATTGTTTTGTTTTATTCAATGTTTTGTTTTGATTGGTTTTATTCTGTTCTTTTTTTGTTTGATTTTATTATGTCTGATGGTACAGGCAGCAATTTTGAAGATAACAAGTGGTATTATGGTAGCCATTGCTGATTTCCTATTATCCTGTTTTGAAGTCTGTATCACTTTCACTTTTTTATTTTAATTGGCTTTATTCTGTTTTGTTTG
The DNA here is from genome assembly GCA_004027455.1 of Hydrochoerus hydrochaeris. Taxonomy (NCBI): domain Eukaryota; kingdom Metazoa; phylum Chordata; class Mammalia; order Rodentia; family Hydrochaeridae; genus Hydrochoerus; species Hydrochoerus hydrochaeris. Next base: position 258,433 of record PVLA01002426.1, read on the forward strand.
GTTTTTATTCTCTTTAAAATTTAAAAAAAAGTCCTTAAATTTTAGTATTGGAATTATTTCAGGAACTGTTTTCTTTCTAAACATTAATAACTCCAACTTTTCATAATTATTTTTAATAAAAATTTTAAATAACCTCTTAGAAGCATAAGCCTTATAATATTTATCAGAAATTAAAAACAAAGGAAATGGGTCATTGTGAATTAGTATAAAAAGAACAGATTTTTAAAAGTGCTTTGAAAAACACACAAGTTGCATGCTTTTCAGTTACATTCAACCAAGTCAACACTGTTGTCAAGGCACAGAACTCACGCTTGTGTGTGTGTTGCTATCATTTGAACACAGAGCTTCATGTATTCTAGGCAAGTTCTCTACTATGGAACCAGAAAAAAGGACAGTATTTGTCCCAGACAGGATGATGCTGGAGAGTACAAGATTTAAAACTTAACAATTATTTCTGGAATTTTTCATGTACTATTTTTGGACTATAACTGACTACTGATAACAGAAATTGAAAAGCAAAACCTTGGGTAATGGTAAACCACTGCCTATGTTATCTAAATAAAACTAATTTTAAACACAGTATAATGATATACATGGGGCAAGGGATTTAGCTCAGTGGCATAAATGCATGTCTGGCAAGCATGAGGTCCTGAGTTCAATCCCCAGTACCACTAAATAAATAAATAAATAAATAAATAAAAAGACATATATGTAGGTTAAAGTAGATGGAAAGTGATAGTAATAGAAAGCAAACATGGACATACAGTATTAATATGTAAAATACAACTGGACACAACAAAATGATTAAACAAAAGCCATTTCATAAGGATCAAAAGGTCAGTACATCAAGAACACATACCGATTCTAAATTTGTATGCATTGAACAAAAAGAACTTCAAAATTATGTGCCAAAACAAAATTAAAGAAACAAACAAATCTGCTACTATCGCTTAAGACTTCAACATCTTTCTCATGATTAACAGAACAGACAAAAGTACTAACAGGGTGCCAGCAACAGTGACTACCTCCAAGTTCCTAAGTACTTCTGATGCAGTGCTAAAGAACAGTAGGGGCAAAAAATAAAGTTGGATATGAGCTGATAAATGAAGATACAATCTAGCTGGACTAAAATCTAGAGTTAAGAGGGTGGAAAAAGGGAAACTGGTCCACAGTACCCCTCCCCTTGCCCTAAACCTGACAACCATGCCATCCCAAGGAAGCAGTCTGAGGGAGGGAGCATGCCAGCCCTTCAGTGACAATGTAGAGGATTAAATAAATTCACAGTAAAGCTATACTTCCTGTTGTTTATGTCGAAGTTAAGACAACACCAACCCAAAGACTCAAAGCGGCCAAAAGCAGTGTAAGGTAAAAACAACAGTTCAAACACAAACCTTGTTTAAGGGGGGAAATCACAAAATCAGAATGAAAATCAACGAAATCAAAGCTAAAAAACGATAGAAAGAATAAATGAATTTAAGAGGTGGTTCCTTAAAAGGGTTAAAACAACAGACAAACCTTTAGCCAAATGTATCAAAAGGAGACATAAGACATCAAACAAATTGAAAGGAAAAGGGTGGAATCATAACAGACACTGCCAAAATCCAGACTGTTAGTAATTACTATGAAAAACTGTACTTTGACAAATTGGAGACTCTTAAAACAGATTCCTAGACACAAATTACCAAAATTGAACCAAGAAAACATGAAAATGGTAAACAATAGATAACAAGCAAATTGAGGCAGGAATAAAAAAAGCTACCAAAGGCCAGAACCCAGGTAACCTGCATGAGAAGATACCCTGAGATCAGCTCTTTTTTTCCCTGCTGGGGACCCAGGTGACCTGTGGAAAGACACCCTGAGATCTGTGACTCCCTTCCTCCGCTGCCAGGACCAGGTCCAAGGACCCAGGTGAAACCCAGGTCAGCTCCTTCCTCCTTCCATCAGGTGGAACTCAGCAACCCAGAAGGCCAGTCACACTGTAGGGCCCCCCAGCCAGGCACAAATGATGGACAGGCAGAACTAGCAGAGTGAAATAATCAGAAGCAACACTAAGAATATAAGCCAGCAGGTAGTAAGTTAGTTGAATTAGCACTGTGTTTGAACACAGAGACACATGGAATAGAACAGGTGAGCAGGGCTGCTTCCTCTTCTTCTACTTCCTCCTCCCTTCCTCCTCCTCTTTTCATTTTCTTTCTCTTTTTTGCTCTGTTTTGTTTTGTCCTGTTTTTCCTTTCCATATATTTTTACAATGTTTTCTTTTTCTTTCACAATTAGATCTCTTAACTTTTTTTGTCTTATTCTTCTCATCCTTTTCCCCTCTATTGTCAATTATCTCACTTGATTTTATGATACTTTCACGTGAGTAAACAGTCTTTTCTCTTTCTGGTTCACTTCAATATTCCTAGGCTTTCTCTTCCAATCCTTCTCTCGTGTACTACAGTTATGCAATAACCTCAGATGATCATCCTATGCCCCCCAATCTTACCCCTACTATATATATTTTTTTATTTTAAAAAAGTAAAACAGAAAAAATACAGAATTTTTTTAAAAAGTGAGAAATCAACACTAGTTAATATATTGCATATTGTTATCTTAGAAATACTATATTTAACCTCATTCATCTCTCCGTCCTACCCATATCCTTCTTAAACCCCCATACAACAGGGTAAAGTCATTCTATTAAGTGAAAAATCATTGCATACAAGCTCTTGGTATAAAATGGATTATGTTATATAACTTTAGAACTTGTTCATATGGCTAAAGATATCAAGCTAATAGTTACCACAGTTTGTCACCAGCCAGGCTATACTTCAGTTATTATTGCTAATTGTACTATTTCAATAGAAGTCATATCTATTATAATCAGTTTTTCTTCTCTGTATGACAACACTATTGTAATGGGTCATAACCATCACCATCGTCAAGTACTGAAGGAATGAGCCCTAAATCACGTAGACAACAACTACACATTCTTAACATAATGGGAAAGTAGGTTCTTAGGATAGAATTAAAGACCAAGAACAACTTATACCTAGAAGACATCCTGAGGAACAGACATTTCCTAGGAAAGCCTAGACACCAGGGATAAAGCTATCTAACACAAGAAATCTACAAGCATCAACACAGAAAACAAAGTACAATAAAAATAGAAAATGACAAGACAAAGAAACAAAATGCAACCGCCAACTACCAACCCACCCAGCACAAGTCCATGACACAGAGAGAGAAGAAATCAAAAGCTAACTATTAGAACTCTTTGAAATGACAGCAGCAGAAATGAATGAACAAATGCAAGAGGCGACAGAAAAAAATAATTTCTAAGATGCAACAAGAAATGATCAAAATGAAACACATGAAAGCAAATAGAGATTAAAAAAAAAAAAAGCTCAGGAAAGCATGAATTCCCAGCTTAGATAAGAAATCGAATCAATGTAACAGATCTGAACAGAAATCCAGGATATTAAAAACTCTGCTGAAACTATCCACAATAGACTGAATGAATGAAAGCAAGGGCAGTATAGCACATCCAGAAGACAGGAAAAGAAAGATATCTTAAAAATAACAAGAGACCATGAAAAAAAAAATAATCCAACAGCTACAAGATGACACAAAGAGGAATAACAAGATTGACTAAAGTCAATGAAAAAGCTGGAAACAACATGACATAAAAAACCTCTTCACAGAAATAATGGCAGAAAATTTCCCAAACATGGATAAAGAATTTGAAACACAAATAAATGAAGCATATAGAACTCCAAATAGCCATGACCAAAATAAATCTACACCAAGGCATGTAATAATAGAGATGCCAGAAATTCAACACAAGAACAAAATATTAAAAGCAAGTAGATCCAATTTTAAAATAAGCAAAAGGCTCAAGATCTTCTCCAAAGAGAATATATACATGGAAAATAAACATGAAAAGATGTTGAACATCATCAGTCATTAAGGAAATGAAGATAAAAATCCACAATGAGATTGCAAGATGGCCGAATGAGTGGCGGCAGGATAAGAGAGCCTCTCTGAAAAAAACCAAAAAACTCAAAGACGTTGGAATCTGACAACATGGAGAAAGCCAGACAAAAGGAGAGGAATTCTCATGACCCAGGAAAAAACTGAGGAAAAAAGAAAAAGAAAAAGCAAGCAAGCAAGCAAGCAAGCAAGCGTGGACGGCGGGCTGGAGCTGGGCAAGCCCCGGTCGCTGTACCAGCATGCTTTAGAGTCAGGCAACTCACAATTGAGCCGAGATTGCGGCCCTGCTGAGACCGTGGGTTAGTGAGCTCCAGACCCTCGGCTGGGGGAGGCGCTGTGACAGGGAGTGGAAACAGTCAGTCGAGCTGTGTGAACTTTGGTGAGTGACAGGAACTGGATTCCCCAGAGCGGGATGGACTGGCTAGACAACATTTTGGAGTTTGGCAGAGCCAGCTTGAATCAAAACCCAAGGGTGCATCCATCGATGACTCCTAGTCCAAAGCAGATTGGTGGGATCTGCTTGGGCTAGGCCAGGCCCCTGTTTGAAACCCAACAGCCAGGGAGGAGGCTGCTGTGAGCCAGTGGCATCCCCAAGGAACACGCGAACTTGCTGAAGCATCCCCTGGTTGACTGGTGTAGGGGGAGGGGCTGGCTCTCAGTGTGCACCTCGCAGATCCGCAGTGGACTAGGGGGCGGCACTTCCCTAGTCAGTGCGCTGCAGAAAAAACTGTAAGCAATATGAAAGGCTTAGAGACCTCCACCATCTACCCGTCTGAAGGGGGCCTAAAACATGACCAGAGAAACAGCAAAAGGTCTCTAACTGCGGAACCAGAGAAAGTGAGTCCAGCAGAGGTAAATGCAGAGGAGGTTGAGAGCAGCAAACCCATAATGTCAGAGACAGCCGCATCGGAAATAAAGAAATACCTCCATGACCTCATCGACAAATTTAAATCTGAAATTCTAACTCAGGTGAAGCAAGATATAAGAAGATTAATAAAAGAAGTCCTGGGTAATACTCAAGTAGACACAAATGAAAGAATAGAAGAACCCAGAGAAAAGGAGAGAAGCCTTTGATGAAGAATATAAACAAAACCTACAATATATGAAACAGATCCAAAGAGAATATCAGGAAATTAAAAACTCCATTGAAAGCTGGCAAAACCTTTTAACAGAAACTAAAGGCAAACTTTCAAAACTTGAAGACAGATTTGTAACATATGATCACGAAAGGAAGGATCCCTTAAAAATAATGAGGAACCAGGAAGCAACGATACAAAGGCTAGAAGATGACAAGAGGATTTATAACCTAAGAATAAAATATGTAAACAAAGATGTGGCAACAAATACAAATGAAATAAAAAGTCTATTCACAGAAATAATTAAGGAAAACTTTCCAAACATAGGTAATGGAAGTGAAGTTCAGATAAATGAGGCATACAGAACTCCAGCCAGCTGCAACCAAAACAGATCTACACCCAGACATATATTAATCAGGATCCCAGAAATCCATCACAAGAACAGAATATTAAAAGTGGTCATAGAAAAGAAACAGATTACCTTTAAAGGAAAACTCATCAAAATCACAGCAGACTTCTCAACGCAAACCATCAAATCAAGAAGAGCTTGGAGCAAAATAGTCCAAGCCCTGAAAGAAAATAACCTCCAACCCAGAATGATGTACCCTGCAAAACTGTCTCTCAAAATTAATGGAGAGACAAGATATTTCCATGACAAAGAAGAACTGGGGGAGTTTGTGACCACCAATCCAACCCTGCAAAGAATACTGAAGGACATTCTAGAGAGAGAGAAGAAAATCACCAGGGTTCCAGGAATAATGGCAGAAAGGCCTCAAAGAAAGGGCAGACAGTGGAATCAAGGAGAAAAGTAATCAAATAACAACAGAAAAATAGCATGGCAGACATAAGACAGAGAAAATTGGTTATATCACTGTTTTATCTTGACTGATTTTATTTGAATCTGGCATGCTTGAGAGTGTCGAGTCTGAGGATAGGGGCAACTACTCTGAAGATGACAGGATTCAATAGGATACCCATTCTGGTTTGATTGCTAACTGCCTTTGAAGTCCTATAATGTCTCCAATGTTTAGATTTTATTAATAGTGTAATGCAAGGCTAAGTTTAACTGCACTATATTTGACAATATAGAAAATTTTATTGAAAATAACAAGAGGCATCATAGTAACTACCATAGATCACCTAGTATTGTGGTTTTATATTTCCTTTCCATTTCATGTTTCTCTAGGAATTTGTATTGCTGACTTGTTTTGATTTGTTTCTCCCTCTAATATAGAAAGGCTAGGTATGTGTGTAGAGACTTATACATGTGTAGAACTTCTAAGTAGTTTATGAGAATGGATTATAGTTATTGTAAAGAAAAAAAAGAGAGGAAAAGAAAGTATTCTAAAGAATATAACTGCATGTATGTTTGAGTGTGTGGGATTAATAACCATGTTGTTAAAGTTTTAGTTGGATGGATGAACAAACTGATTGCAGTCTCACTGTTTGGATGCCCACTTTGTAGGCTTTACTTTTGTAACTCGAACAATTACTTCAAAGAGGAAAATATGTAATTATCAACTAGTGATTTCTTACTGGTTACTATTTTTGTTTTTCTGTTTTGTTTTTGAGATTTGGTATTATTTCTACTCTCTTTGTTTCAAAATTTTTTCTTTAAAAAAAATCCACAATGAGGTGCTACCATGCTTCTATTCAAATAGTTAAAATTTAAAAATAACACCACTAAGACCTGATGGGGACGTGCAACAACTAAAACTCACAGACACTGCTGGTAGGAATATAAAATGGTATAACTGCCTTGGGAAACAGTTTGGAAATTTCTTATGAAGTTAAACATATACTTACCACATGACCCAGCTATTCCACTTCTGGGTACCTAACTTAGAGAAATGAAATGTAAGTCCCCCAGTTTGAAGGTTCAAATATCCTTAAAGGAGTTATCAACAATTTCACATCCTGGAATCTGACACAGTAATAAAAAAAGAGGATCAGAATACTACTATATACAAAACTTGGATGATTCTCAAAAGCATTCCAGGTAAAAGAAGCAATCTCAAAAGTGTACATACTGTAGGATTCTACATAGACAACAAAATAACAAAACTATAGTGACAGAGAACAGATCAGTGGTTGCCAATGTTTAAGTATTGACAGGTATGACTACAGAGAGAGAAAAATATAATGGTTTTTGGGGGTTGCTAGAACTATTCTGTATCCTGATTATGGTAAAGGTTACTGTATATTAAATTTTACTATATATTAAAAATCATGGAATTGCATACCCCCCAAAAGCCCAAATTTACAGTATGTTCCTATAAAACAGCAAAATTAAAAAGAAAAATTAAAATGCCCAGGCCTATTTCCAAAGTTAATGAGTCATGGTCTCCAATATAACAACGAAGTTGGCTGCATTTTTAGGAAGCTCCATGGGTGATCTAAACATAGCACGCCTAGCATATCCTTCTCATTCCCAGAATACTTTCCCACATAAAATACGCATCTTCTGGAATAAGAAGTTAACCTCTAAGAAGTCTTCTACACTTTTAGGCCAAAATAATTCTTTACTCCTACAGCTTCCTCTAGTTATAAAAACAACACTTACCTGATTAAAATTATTTTATGTTCATTCCCTTCAATTTTCTCCTAAATAGCAAATGACTTTATTTTACATGTTTATATTCCTCAAATTTGTGCTTAGCACAAAATTTGTAAGAAATACTTAAATGTTTCTTGAAGAAAGCAGTGAGAAAATAAGTTTACCAGGCAGCTCAATATATATCTCCTTTTCTCCAAAAGGACAGTGTCTTTACTTATATTGCTAACATCTAAACCTGCATAGATAGCTCAGATCACTCTAAGATTTTTTTCATGTTATAAACTACCAGCAACTAAACAGCTTTACTTACACATCCAACAAGGCTTTAAACTCAATTTACCATAAAAATCCCTTCCCTACCTCAACCCTTTTTATCTCAAATGTGCTTATTTTCTTGTACTACCATTTTTGATGAACAGTGTCAAAGAGTCCAAAATCACTTCATTAGAAATGTCACCCATCTTACATGTTTTCTTTTTCCTCATTTCATGTCAAACTCAAACAGCAATGCCTGTTGTTTTGCTGAGAAGTTTTTTATATTTAATACCTCAGGTTCAAAACCTTTCTTTTATACTGAGGCTATGGAAACAATTTATTAATGTAATGGTCTCACTGCATCCCAGCAATCTATCACAATGCCAACACAGTGATTTTCTAGACCACATCATCATCATTTCACTGCTTTGCTTGACACTCTACTGTCTATAAGAAAAAGTCAGAACTCTTTTAGCACAATACAAAAGGTCTTCAATGATCTGACTCTTGCTTTCTTCCCTAGACTATCTCCTACAATTGTACTGAACTTCCTGTAGTTCCCAAGTGTAGCCATGATTTCCCATACCACTATGCTCAAACAAGTAATTCTGCCTGTATTTTTCTTTTTAAATAGCATACTCTCTACCAAGACTAAGGTCTAGGACAGTGGTAGTAAATCTGTGGTACCTGTGCCGCAGAAGGATCTTTATTTATTAAAAGCTCTAAAAAGTTCACCATCACTGTTCTAAGATGATTCCAAAGCTATTCCATGACTCCAAACCGATATGAGGAAAGAACTACTCAATCCTTTCTTTGGGTTTCTATCAATTTCATATGACTACTATAGCATCTTATTTATTACTTATGTATTTACGCAAATCTGTGTCCTCCACTGTAAAAGACTACAAGCTCCCTAAAGACAGGAACCATGTATGACTATTTCCTAGCTTCCCTAGTATCTAATATAATTTTAAGATGCAGTGGAGACATTCAATAATTGTTTAGTAATTAAGACAGCAAAAGCTATTCAGTCTTTATGTCAGTTTTTAACTCTGGTAAAACTAGAGCTCATGATAACAGAATTCAGCATACAAAACATTAGGTTGGGGGAGAAGACAAGATGGCCAATCAGTGAGCAACAAAATATAAACCCTCCCAGGAGAAACAATTCATATGCCAAAATAAAACACCCTGGAGAGACCCAGAAAGAGGGAGACAGATCCTCTTGACACAGGAAGAAATTAAAATGTAAAAAAGCTCATCAAATATTTCAGGACTACAACTGAAACCGCTAAAAATTAAGGGACACAGCGTTTTCGCGGTGACTCGCCAAGTTTGCACCAGCTAGAATCTGCACCAGCAGGCAGAGCTACCCAAACTCATTCCTGCCGCTACTCACAGGAAGCACAGCAGCACTGAAGTTGGGGGTTGGTGAGCCCAATGGAGAGCAGAGCCGGCAAATGGACCTTCATTAATCCACGGTCAGTATTAGGAATGAGACCCCCACCACCACAGGAAGGGCACAACCAAATGGGTGACATGTTGGAATCAGGCAGGAGGAGCCTGAACTGGGAGCAACAGTGACTTCAGTTGATTGCTCCCTCCCCAGAGCAGATTTGTGGGATTTGCTTGGACTAGGCCGCGCCCCTGGCAGGGACCCAGTGAGCCGTCCCAAATCGATTCCCTGTGCCTAGCAAGTACTAACTTTGTGAAGGCCCCTGAAGTTTGGCTGGCCCAGTGGGGAGGGGCAGGCATACGCAAACGCTGCTTACACCTCAGTAACAAGAGCAGGTAGGAGAGGGCAGAGTTCCCCCGCCAGCGTGCTTGGTAGGAAACGTGGCCAACAGGGAAGGGGGCTGGGACCTGCACTGTAACCCGTGTGGAGGAAGCCAGGGCCATGACAGGAGAGAGAGGCAGGAAGAGGCCCTCACCCCAGAACCCTGAGAGCCCTGATCCAGGAGAAGGAAAAACAAGGGAGACTGAAGGCAGCAAACACACAACATCAGACATGGCTTCAACGGACATTAAGAGATATCTTCGGGACCTTGTAGATGAGCTCAAAACTGAAATATTAAATCAGGTAAAGCAGGATATGAGTAGAGTAATAAAAGAAATGCTCTCAGGAAGCATCTCTCAGGATGATACAGAAGGAAGAAGGGAAGAACACAAAAAAAGGAGAGAAACATTCAATAAAGAATATAAAGAAAATATACACTACATGAAGCAGATTCAAAGAGACCACCAGGAAATTAAAAACTCCATTGAAAGCTGGCAAAACTCCTTAAAAGAAACTAAGGATAGACTATCAAAACTTGAAGACAAGTTGGCAGTGTGTGATCATGAAAGGAAAGATCTCTTAAAAATAACAAGGAAACAAGCAGTAACAATACAAAGGCTAGAAGATGACAAGAGAATCTACAATTTAAGAATAAGAAACATGAACGAAGAAGCAGGAATACATACAGGCAAATTACAAAGGCTATTCACAGAAATAATTAAGGAAAACTTCCCAAGCATGGGAAAAGAAAATGACATTTGGTTTTGTGAGGCATAAAGAACTCCAGCCACCTATAACCAAAACAGATCTACACCCAGACATATAATAATCAAGATGCCAGAAATTCAATATAAAAACAGAATATTAAAAGCCATCAGAGAAAGAAACATTACCTATAAAGGTAAGCCCATCAGAATCACGGCTGACTTCTCGACACAGACCATCAGATCAAGAGGAGCTTGGAGTGAAGTATTCCAAGCTCTGAAAGAGAATAAACCTCCAGCCCAGACTGATGTACCCTGGAAAACTGTCACTAGAAATTAATGGAGAAACAAGATGCTTCCATGACAAAGAGGAACTGGGAGAGTTTGTGACCACCAATCCAACACTACAGAGAATACTGAAGGACATTCTAGAGAGAGAGAAAAAAAACCCAGGATTTTAGGAACAGTGGCAGAAAGGCCTCAGTGAGTGGGGCAGGAAGTAGAATGAAAGAGAAAACTAGATAAACAAAGAAGAAAAGTAGCATAGCAGAAATGAGGCAGAGAAGGATAACTAGAAACTATAATATAGATGGTCTTGATATGCTACATTGTAAATAGTGCACCAGGATTTAAAACCCACATTACTCACACTACTCTGCTTAGATGTATTATATTCTGTTCCAGTCATTTTTACCTGTACTAGATTTGAGGGCACAGACAGTAATCCCGAAAATAACAGGATATAGTATGGTAATCATCCTTAATTTCCTATTAACTTAATCTAAAGCTCTGTAAAACCTACACTGTTTTACCATGACTGATTGTAATCAAATCTGGTTTGTTGGATCGCTGTTTTGTATTGATAGATTTTATTCAAAGCTGTTTACAATTGATAATATCAAGTCTGAGAGTATAGGCAACTGCACTTAAGATGACAAGATCCACTAGAATATCCACTATGGTTTGATTATTACCTGCCTTTGAAGTTTTATACCGTCTACAGTATTTTATTTTTACTAATATTGTTATTTACTGCTTTACTCAATCATACTGCTATATTCAATTATGCCTGTTGATATAGACATTCTATTGAAGATAATAAGAAACAACACAGTGATCATTGTATATCACCTTGTACTGTGGTTTTATAAGACTTTTTGGTTTCATGCTTTTATAGGAATTTGTTTTGTTTTGTCTTGCTAAGTTTTGTTTTTCGCTCTAATACAGAAAGTATAGAAATACATGCAGATATTCCTGCATGCATAGCTACACTCTCACCGTTTGACTATCTACTTTGTATGCTTTAATTTTGTAACTTGAACAACTATTTCTAAGAGGACAGTATGTAATTTTAACTAGTGATTTCTTGTTGTTTATCTTTTTTTAATTAATTCTGTATTATCTCAACCTTTACATGCTTTTGTTTCTCTTTAAATAAAATTTAAAAAAAAATAGGTTGTTTCAAGTCTATAAGCCCAGCTACTCAGTAGGCTGAATGAACAGGAGAATCACAAGCTTGAGACCAGCATGGGGAACTGAGACCTTCTCTCAAAAACAAACACCAAAATTGGGGATATAGCTATGTGGTAGTGCACCTTGGGGTTCAACCCTAGGATCTCAAATCATGGTATGAGAAATATACTTGGGAACTATAGGAAGTTCACATGGCTGAACAACAGGAAGTTCAGTACAATTGTAGGAGATGGTCTAGGGAAGAAAGCAAGAGTCAGATCACTGAACACCTTTTGTACTGTGCTAAAAGAGTTCTGACTTTTTCTTATAGACAGTAGAGTGCCAAGCAAAAAACAAATTCACTCATTTGTCTTTTTAACAGAAAACAGCTAATTAATGAACATTATTTCCCACATACACTAAGTAATGAAACTTTACACATTTTAAATAATATACATTGTTTGTAAGTGCAATGAAAAGGTTATTTTTGATACTTTCTTGTGGGAGACCTAATCCTGGCCTCTATTCTAAGATAATAAGCCATCCTCACATTTCCAAGTTAAACACTAGGGTTAAGCTTCTATTTAGAGATAAATTCCTATTTCTCAGCCTTCCCTGGCCATCCCCTGACACCACGCGGTATGGGACCTCCCACCATTGCTTGGTAACCTACTGACATCAAGGGCTCTGGCTTC
>PVLA01002427.1:0-43207 GCA_004027455.1 Hydrochoerus hydrochaeris
ACAGGAGTCCAGGCAAATGACATATGTAAAGTATTTACAGAAATAATAGCAGAAAATTTACCAAACATGGGGAAAGAATCTGACATGCAGATAAGTGAGGCATATAAGACACCAAACAGACATAATATTTAAGATCTCAGACATACAGCATAAAAACAGAATACTAAAAGCTGTCAGAGAAAAGACGTACCTATCAAGGAAAGCCCATTAGAATCATGGCAGGCTTTTCAGCACAAACACTCAAGTAAAGAAGAGCTTGAAGTGAGGTATGTCAAACCCTAAAAGAAAACAACCTTCAACCCAGACTGATGTACCCAGCAAAACTTTCATTCAAATTTAATGGAGAAACAAGATACTTCCATGACAAAGAACAACTGAAGAAATTCATGTCTACCAAACCAGCCCTAGAAACAGTACTTAAAGACATACTAGACAGAGTTTAAAAACAACCACAATCCCCAAAACAACAACAGAAAGAAACCACCAGTAGGATAAGCAATTAAATAAGGGGAAAAGCAGAAAGAAAAACTGGAACATAACACGGCAAAGTCAAGCCAGTACATATCAGTGATATCCATAAATATAAATGGCCCTCAATTCATCTATAAAAAGAAATAGATTGACAGAATGGATCAAGAAACAGGATCCCACAATATGCTGTACACAAGAAACATATCTAACCCAAAAGAAAACTCATAGATTAAAAGTCAAAGGATGGAAAACAGTATTCCATGCAACAGGAACCCAGAAAAAAGCAGAGGTAGCTATTCTATTTTCAGACAATGTGAACTTCAAACCTAAAATGATTAAAAGAGATAGAGAAGGACACTACATACTCATTAGTGGAAAAATTCAAGAGAAAGAACTAACAATTTTAAATATATATGCACCAAATACAGGAGCACTCAACTATATAAGACAGATACTAATGGACATGAAAAACCAAATACACAAGAACACAATTATAACAGGAGATCTTAACAGCCCATTGTCATAAAGAGATAGATCAACTAGACAAAAAGTCAGCAAAGAAATAACAGAACTGAATCATACATGTGAGCAATTGGACTTAATAGACATTTAGAGAGTGTTCCACCCAACCACATCAGAATACACATTCTTCTCAGCTGCACATGGGACATTCTCCAAAATAGACCATATATTATCCCATAAAACATTCTTAAGTAAGTGCAAAGGTATTGAAATCATACCATGCATAATATCTGACCATAGCACACTGAAATTGGAAATTAATGGCAAAAGAAATTGCAAAGCCTGCATAAATACATGGAAATTAAATAACAACTTTTTGAACAACCAGTGGGCTATAGATGAAATTAAAGAAGAAATAAGGCAATACCTACAATTCAATGAAAACACAGAAACAAGGTACTGCAATCTATGGGATGCAATGAAAGTGGTCTTAAGAGGGAAATACATAGCAATAAATTGTCATATCAAGAAAACAGAACAAGCAAAAATAAACAACCTAATGCTCTATCTCAAGATTCTAGAAAAAGGAGAGCAAGTTAAACCCAAAACTCATAGAAGAGAGGAAATTGCAAAGATTAGAGCAGAAATCAAAGCAATTGAAACTAAAAAAAGAATACAAAGAATTAATAAATCAAAAAGCTGGTTTTTTGAGACAATGAAAAAAATTGACAAATCCCTAGCTAACCTTATCAAGAAAAAGAAAGAAAAAAACCCAAATTCACACAATAAAAACTGAAAAGGGAGAAATTACTACAGATCCCATGGAAATTCAAAAGATCATGAATACCTACTTTGAAAATCTCTACTCACATAGAGTGGAAAACACAGAGGAAATGGAAAGATTTCTAGAAACATATGAACTACCAAAGCTCATCCAAGAAGATATAGCAATTTTAAACAACCCAATATCAGCTATTGAAATTGAAAATGTAATTAAAAACTTACAAAGAAAAGCCCAGGTCTGTATGGATTCACAGGTGAATTCTACAAGAAATTTAGAGAAGATTTGATGCCAATACTCCTTAAACTCTTCAGTGAAATTGAGAAGAAAGCAATCCTCCCTAGATCATTCCTGGGGGCAAGTATTACTCTGATACCAAAACCAGAGAAAGATCCAACCAAAAAAGACTATTATAGGCCAATCTCATTAATGAACATTGATGCAAAGATTCTCAATGAAATACTGGCAAATAGAATGCAGCAAATCACCAAGAAGATTATACATCATGACCAAGTGGGGTTCATTCCAGGAATGCAGGGATGGTTTAACATACACAAATCAATAAATGTAATACACCACAACAGAGCCAAAAACAAAAACCACATGGTCATCTCAATAGATGCAGAGAAAGCTTTTGGCAAAGTCCAACACATGTTCATGATAAAAACCTTTCAGAAACTCAGAATACATAGTGTCTACCTCAACCTTATAAAGGCCATCTATAACAACCAACAGCCAACATTATACTAAATGAATAAAAACTAAAAGCTTTCACTTTAAAATCAGGAACTAGGCAAGGATGTCCATTATCACCATTCCTTTTCAATATAGTTCTGGAAACACTAGCCAGGGCAATCAGACAAGAGAAAGAAATAAAAGGAATAAAGATAGGAAAGGAAGAAGTTAAATTATCACTATTTGCAGATGACATGATACTCTATATAGAAGACCCAAAAAAATTCCATTAAAAGACTACTAGAGGTAATAAACAAGTTTAGCAGTGTAGCTGGATACAAAGTCAATGCTCAAAAATCAATAGCATTCCTGTACACAAACAAAAAACTCACTGAGAGAGAAATTATGGAAATATCAACCTTTACAGTAACAGCTAAAAAAATGAAATACTTAGGAATCAACCTAACTAAAAATGTAAAAGACCTATATGCTGAAATTTATACTACACTGAAAAAGGAGATTGAAGAGGATATTAGAAAATGGAAGGATATTCCTTGCTTTTGGTTAGGAAGAACCAACATTGTGAAAATGGCCATACTCCCAAAACTGTTATACAGATTTAATGCAATCCTAATCAAAATACCATTGACATACCTCACAGATCTAGAGAAAACACTACTAAAATTCATTTGGAAACAGAAAAACCTAGAATAGCAAACGCCATTATGGGCACCAAAAGCAAGGCAGAGGCATCTCAATTCCTGATTTGAAACAGTAATATAAAGCCACAGTAATAAAATCAGCATGGTACTGGCAAAGAAATAAACCTGAGGATCAATGGAACAGATTAGAAGATGCAAGCACAATTACAAAGACACTCAGCCACCTGATATTTGACAAAGGGGCTAAATATGTCCACTGGAAAAAGGATAGCCTCTTTAATAAATGGTGTTGGAAAAATTGACTCTCCACATGCCAAAGACTGAAACTAGATCCATGCCTATCACCATGCACAAAACTAAAGTCTAAATGGGTCAAAGACCTAAATATTAAAACAGAAACACTAAATCTACTGGAAGACAAGGTAGGTAGAAGTCTCGGAGACATAGGGGTAGGCAGAAAATTCATGAACAAAACATAAACTGCACGGGAAACACTTCAAAGAAGAAACGATTGGGATTTCATATTATTGGAAAGTTTCTGTACTTCAAAAGTAATCACCAACAGAGTGAAAAGAAAATCCACAGAGTGGGAAAGAATTTCAGCCAGCAACCCCTCACAAAGGACTTATATCCAGAACATAAAAAGAATTGAAAAATATCAAGCCCCCCAAACTCAAAGACCCTCTCCAAAAATGGACATCTGAGATGAACACACAGTTCTCAGAGAAAGATATACAAAGGCAAATAAATACATGAAGAAATGTTCACCATCACTGGTCATTCAAGAAATGCAAATTAAAGCAACATTGAGATTTCACTTCACTCCGGAAAGAACAGTGGCCATCTAGAAATCAACTGATAACAAATATTGGTGAGGCTGAGGGAAAAAGAGAACACTGCTCCACTGTTGGTGAGAATGTAGACTGGTGTAACCATTATGGAAATCCATAGGGAGAATTCTCAGAAGACTAGGATTGGAAGTTCCATTCAATCCAGCTATTCCCCTCCTGGGTATTTTCCCAGAACTGAAAAGTTCATATCACAGTGATATATGTGCACCCATGTTCATAACGGCACAATTTGTGATAGCTAAATCTTGGAAACAACCAAGATGCCCATCTACTGCAGAGTGAATGAAAAAGTTGTGGCATTCCTATACAATGGAGTATTACTCAGCTATAAAAAAGGATGATCTTGAGGCCTTCATAGGTAAATGGAGAAAACTTGAGACTATCCTCATCAGTGAAATAAATAAGATTCATATTAATAAATATCATATTGTGTCTCTAGTGTAATAAGTAAATAAGAATTATAAGTGCAATAAAACCAAAATGTGTAATTGCTATTGTAAAAAAGAGAGGAAAAGAAAGTGCTCTAAGGGATATAACTGCTCTAAGGGATGAACTGCATGTTTGTTTGAGTGTGTAAAATAGATGACCATATTGCTGAATCTTTGTTGGATCTTTGAGAAGAACTGTTTGCAGTCTCTCTGTTTGAATGTCTACTATGTATCCTTTAACTTTGTAACTTGAACAACTACATCCAAGATGACAATATGTAATTCTTAAACTAGGGATTTCTTAGTGGGTTTTTTCTTTTCCCTTTTTTTTTTCCTTTCTTTTTCTTTCTTTTAGAATTCTATATTTTTGCTACCCTTTTTTCTGTTTTGCTTTTTTCTTCTCTTTAAATAAAATTTTAAAAATGTATAATTGCTATTGTAAAAAAGAGGAAATAGGAAGTTCTATAAAAGATATAACTGCATGTATATTTAAGTGTGTAGGATTGATAACCATATTTCTAAGTTCTTGTTGGATTGTTGAACAGAACTGTTTGTGGTCTCACTGCTTGAATGTCTACTTTGTGTGCTTTAATTTTGTAACTTGAACAACTATTTGTAAAAGAACAATATGTACTTTATCAATTAGTGATTTCTTACAGTTTATCTTTTTTTGAAATTCTGTAATATTTCTTATCTTTTTTCTGTTTTTTTTTCTCTTTAGATAAAAAAGAATTGCCCACAATATTCTGACCAGTAAAAGAAATATACAAAAAATAATGTATATATTAAAATACCCCTTTAGCACTAAAAATCAACCAATAAAAATCCCCTTAAAAATACACCACATATATTTGAATGAGGATATAATTCTGAAAGGTACATACCAGACACTAACAATGCTTTCCACAAAAGAACGAAAAGCATATACAAGGGAGATAATTTACTTTGTTTAAAAACTTTTCGCACCACATGATTTTATAGATGATGAGACTATGCCAGTATAATTTAAAATATCTGATATACACATTTTAAAAGAAAGGCAAAAATATTTATATATATTTATATTTTCAATAAATTCCTAGAAAGGATTTGCTAAATGAAAAACAATACATTTTCAGGATATACTTGTAGAGAATAATTGTTTGTATATAGTTGAAATATCTTTATATATTTGAAATATATGTAGCATATGTATGTAATATATGTGTATATAGTTGTAATGTATGCCTTTACCCAAAATATAAAAAAGGAAAATACATGTTTCCTGGCTCCAAGAAATGGGGACCTGTCTTCATAAACAGAAGATAAACCCAGAAAGCATCAGCAATACCAGGTATGAACAATGAGCAAGGTTATCAGCACTATCCCCAGGAAAAGTCACTGTCTTTTAAGCTGCAAATACAGTGTGCAGTTAACTCTGAAAGCGCTTCCTAGATGGCAGGCTAAAGTTGGAGAAGAAATTGTCCATACTTGGAGACTATTATTATCATAAATTATTCTGGAAAGGGGTTCACTATTTAAGACTGAGTAAGTATGGGAATCAGAAGTCATAGAACAACTCCACTGCAGGGTCTCTAGTGTCATACCAACACAGGTTCTGAGTGGGAAACAGCCAAAAGAGTCAATTGTGGAGGAAGGGAAAGACAGTTGCAGACAATAATGAGTTTATCAGTGGTGAGCTAACTCTGTGAAAGACATAGCAGTTACACTTTCTGTGGAGAGATGCCAGACTGGTTGTGTGGTTTTCTGGGAAACCTAGTCTGAAAGTGCCAATATTAAGTCTAGTAGACTCTTTGAGCCTCCCTGCTGCTTACTTCCAGCACAGAATTCAGTGTTGGTTTGCTTTTCCCATTTGCCAAAGTGATCAGGGATATTCAGCTTTGACAGTTACCATATCCTGAGGTGTATGGACAGAAGGAGATACCTTAGGAGCCCACAGGAGATAGTCAGTGCCCACAGGCTTTAGTCAGTACCCACAGGATGTAGTCAGTGGGAGATAGCAGTGACTTGGGGCACTTGTAGGGGCATAAACACTCAGAGTTCCTGGAGTGAATACAGTGATGAGGTAGACAACACACCACTGAATAACCACAACCAGTGGGAAAGGCAGAGCAAAGCTCAGCATTCACAAAGCAAAACTGGCCCTAGTTGTACCTGCTATACCTACTCAATATCTGGTGGATTCCAATACTACAGGTCCTGAAAAGAAACCACTCATGAAAATATGTAGAGGAATATTTTAGACTGATTTCTATCTCTGCTTCTGTATCTCTCTCTCTCTCTCTCTCTCTCTCTCTCTCTCTCTCTCTCTGTTTTGTTTTTGTTTCTTTTGCCCATATTTTTCTCTTTGTTTTATTCTCTCTTCTTGCCCTTTTCTTTTTTATACTTTTCTATTACTTTTACCTAATTTTAACTTTCTTTTATTATTTAACTGGATTTTATCTCAATTTCTCTCCTTTTCCTCATCTTCATTTTCTTTTTCAAATTTTCCTTCTTTCATTTTCAGCTTTCTCCACTTCTTCCATTTTTTTCAGTATTACTATTAAGCTTTATTAAATTCTAGCTGCTTAATTGACTATACTTTTATTGCTGAGTTCTTTTTTATTATTAATGGTGAATGGTAAATATTCACTGTCAATACTGGGCAATATTTGTGCCTACAATATTATTGCAGTTCTCTTTCTTATAGTTAAAGACGGTGTAGTTTTAGCTATTATTAGGTCTTATAATATGTCAATAACTAGTTAGTCATTTGCTCTGTTATTGTTGTTTATTTCTGTTAATGGTGGCATAGTAGTTGATTTTAATTGTTTTTTTACTGCATGCCACATCTGGTTTGTCTCATCAACATTACTGTAGTTCATCTTCTCCTCTCGAGTGTTGTTGATCAAGTCCTCAAATAAGCCTGGACATGAATAAGACACTCAAATACTACACTGAATTGGTGGAAGAAGGGTATAAAAAACAACATAACCAAATCCAAAGACATATTACAGAGAAATAGAACCTTGCTAAAGTGACAGAGATACAGTAACAGCATGGTAGTGACAGAGTTTCTCTAGCCTACCTGATCTTCAGCCCAAAGCACAAAAGACAATAGGAACATAAAAATCAAGGGAACAAAATGCCTGCAAAACCTCTCCTTTTCCAAAAGTTGATCTCATGCATGCCAAAGTATAGGAAACTATAGACAGAGACTCCAAAACCAAGTAATCAAAATGTTTGAAGAAATAAAATAAGAAACATATAAGTAAATGTATAAGATGTTTAATAATCTAAATGAGGATTTTACCAATTAAATGTTCACCAAATTTAAAAAGCCAAACAATAAACTAATTCAGTTAATCAAGACAATATAAGATGTAAATGACCACTTTGGAAAAATAATTAGAAAGTATGAAAAGCAAGCAAACAGACATAGATGATCCAAAAAATTAATGTAAAGTGTAGGCAATAGACTTGACCAATATGAGGTCAGAATATCAGAAAGAGAACACAAGGTGGATATAGCAGATAAATACAAAGATGCTTTAAAAAATAAGAGACCATCCAAGATGTATCCAAGGGATCCTAGATGACTCAAAAAAGAAAACAGCATCAGAGCTTGGCATAGTGGCATGTGCCTCTTATCTCAGCTCTTGGGAAACTGAAGCAGGAGGATGGTCAAGAGTTCAAGGCCAACCTGGGCTACACAGTGAGTTCAAGGCCAGGCTTTTTTTGAGATCATGTCTCAAAAAAAAAATCAGAATTTATGGATAAAGGAAAAATAAGAAGGTGACTCAAAAAGTATAAAAAAAATTTGTTCACTAAAATCATAGCAAAACATTTCCAAATCCAGGGAAATCAAGTTCAAAATGCATATAGAACCCCAAATAATCATAATCAGAAAAGGACCTCTCAATAACACATCATAATCAAAATTCCAGAATTCAACAAAAGGAGAGAAAACTAATGCAGTTAGGGGGAAAAATCAAGTAATATATAAAGGGAAGCCTATCAGAGTAACTGTGGGTGTCTCAGCACAAACTTAAAAGGTCAGAAGAACCTGATATAGTTTTTTAAGCCCTGAAGAAAACCCAGACTTTGATATCCTGCAAAATTAGCCTTCAAACTTGACAGAAAAGTAAACACTTTTCAAAACAAAGCAGTCCTAAAGCAATACATGACCACTGAAGAAGCAGGACAAAAATTACTTAATGGAAGCTAGCCAGGGAGAAGGAAGCCACCAGCACCTTAAGTCCAAAGGAAAGTATATACTAGGAGAGTCATTAAAACAACAAAATAAAGGAATCAGCATTGACAATGACAAGTTCAATACACAATTTACAGTAACAACCCTCAATGTCAGTGGTCTCAACTCTCTAGTCAAAAGTCACTGGAATGGATCAAAAAACAAAATGCAATAATATAGTGTCCACAGAAGACACACTTCAGCCAAAAGGAAATACAAAGACTGAAATAATCAAAAAGGATACTCTGTTTAACCAGAGCCTGAAAACAAGAAGAAAGAAGGATTTTATATTCAGATACAATGGACTTCAAACCAAAACTTATCAGAAAAGATAAAGATAGCCACTACGTGCTATAAAGAAAACTTCGATAGGAAGAGCTGGTAATTGTAAATATCTGCATTCCAAATGTGGAGGCAACCAACTGGTTGTTGCATATGAAAAGATTTCCTTCTTTTCAATACTTATTAATATTCCCTTGAAAGTATGTGCTATATATTCTTTTTGTTTTTGTTTTGAAAGTATGTGCCATATATTCTTTTTTTGTGTTTGTTTCTGGTTTTTTTTTTTTTTTTTTTGTACCAGGGATCAAACTCACGACCTTGCGCTTGCCAGGCAGGTGCTTATGCCACTGAGTTAAATCACTGGCAATGTCATACATTCTTTATACATCAACGAAGAGACATTTTGGCTGTTTTCATTTATTGGTTATTGTAAATAGTGTTGTGGTGAATATGGGAGTGTAGATAGCTCTTCAACATAACAATTTTATTTCTTTTGGATATATACTCAGAAGTGAAATTGCTGGATCTTATGCTAATTATATTTTTAACTTTTTGAGGTGTGTTGCAGTCAGGGGTTATGCAGAGAACAATTAGAGTCAGGACTTGGAGTTTATAGTATTATTTTTTGATGGTCACCTAAGAAAATGCAGGAACTCTATCCACATCACTAAAGACATTTTAGAATTTTAGCCAAGGGCCTGAATCCCACAGCGATGTCCCACATGAGTCCAGATAAAGACCCAAAGCTCACAACAATGCCTCCCATGAGTCCAACTGGAAGCCTAGAGCCCACAAGAAGGACTCACACCAGTCTCTTTTACGGATCCATGCTGGGAAGGCCCAAAGGTCAGTGGTGGAAGTCAGAAAGTCTATGCCAGCAGGGTGAAGGAACTGTGCTGATAGTTTGAGGGTTCTACACTGCAACCGAGAAGTCACACTCACAATAAAGACCAGTGCTGTCCTGAAAAGCACCACAGCCATCCTCAGCGACACGGAGGCCCCAAGCTCCTCCAACGACAAGCACAATTGAGTACATGCCAGGAAGCCAGCGTGCTGCGTTCATCCTGGAAACCAAGCGGCACACATCTTCCTCTCCGGAGCCAGGAAGCAAAGCAATGCTCAATGTGAAGACCAGAGCTCCTCCAGGAGAAGCAACGGTTCAAACAGCAACTCGTACGAGAACCCATAACACTTCAACCCATTAACGACTTAACGCACTAACATGAATAGCTTCTCCTTCTCCACATCTCTATTTATGCTGGCAGCTCTCCTCAGGTGGAACACCTACGCCCAGCACCATGCTGATGTAATCCAGCTGGCGTTAAATTGACCACCAGCTTTCAATCCATAACAAGATTCTACTGTTATGGGATGGCATAATATCTGGTGATTCCAGGCTCTTTCTGTCCACCAAAAATACTGGCCAGGACAACTGATGGAGTTGTTCTGCCAGGACAGTTGATGAATATGTAAATGCAACTTTTATTTAAAGTAAATGATAGGACTGGGGGTTTAGTTCAGTGGCACAAGTGCCTGCTTGGCAAACATGAGGTCCTGAATTCGATCCCCAGTACAAAAAAAAAAAAAAGTAATAAAAGAGTAAAAAATAAAAAATAGAGAAGAGCAAAAACAGGTCCCTCAAGCAGAATGGGCTACTAAAGAAATAGGACAGCACAGCAGCAAGATAGCAGTGGCAGTGAGGTCAATGGCCACCATCTTTTATAACCTCCCAGGCCTTATCCATTGGAGTTGTCCTGCCCATCCTTTCTGGCTGTGATTGACAAGTCACATACTGCTGATCCTGTTAATGCTCTTTTCATCCAGTCTACCATGTCCCAGTCTCCTACCTCATCTCCATATTATTTTCCACAATGAATGCACCATTTTACTTTCCCATAAAAAGTGTAAAAGAGTCTCAGTGTCTTCACATCCTTGCCAAAGATTTCTATCTTTATTTTTGTCGATAACAGCCATCCTAACAGGTATGAAGTGATCTCCCACTGTGGTTTTGATTTACATTTCCCTTATGATTAGTGACTGGTTGTTCATGTATCTTCTTTAGAGACTATCTAAGTCCTTGCCCATTTTATTAACCATGCTAAGATTTTTATAGGAACAGTATTTACTTGGTAAATAAATTTTGAGTATTACATGCTGTATAAATATCTATCATATTGCACTCCATTTATTAAACATTTTGTGTCATTCATCAAGCTTTGTTGCAGCTATATTCTTTTTTAAATTTTTTTTATTTTAAAGATGATAAAACAGAATAAAAGGAATCAAAAGAAACCACTGTAAAAGATACAGGACTCCAAAACATTACAAAATCATCAGTAGATATCATAATGCCTTTTGATGTCTTCAAAATAGCTGCATATAACTTGACAGTAAAAATCAAACAGAAAAGAATATAAACAACAAAAACAAAACAATGAATCCAATAAAGGACTTCAAAACAAGCCTGTACCAAAATTGCTATCATACTACATCTTGCTGTCTTTGACGTAGCTGCTCCTGCAATCAGATTTGACATAAACAAACAAACAAAAATCAGAATAACACCTAAACCAACAAAACAACAGAAATGATATAGGACTTCCAGAACAAGACCACAAGGAATCAACAATGGCTACAATCCTCAGGAAGAGAGGCCCAGTAGATGTTACACTGCATATCACTGTCCTGTGAACCTATGCTCAGACCACTGGCCACAGACCTGTAACGTTAGTGTAACACCAAAGCACCACAGGCGTCCAATTGTATTTCACCTCCACAGCTATTATCACAGCCTATGCTTCTCCAGATAAGCCTGACACTTACAGAGTGGGGGAGGGGTACATCTTGTTTGCCAGCCCTCTTGCTGGAAAGGGGTGGGGGTCTGTCTATTACAGTCTGGCAGCAGCCTGCACATGGTTCTGGTTCCCAGACTGGGCTTGCTTGCTGGAGTGACTTTCTTCTCTCTAATCCCAGCCCATGAATGGTCTGCAGCTACATTCTAAATTGGTAATTCTTGCATATGTTGTTCATATTTGCTATTCTTCAGAAGAAGTTCTTTTCATTGAATTTTGTAGTTATTTCAGGCTTATACAAATGCTACTAATTTCCATGAGGTTTGTTTGTCATTGTTTTTGTTTTGTTTTACATGGCCACCTATCTGAGCTTTCAATTTGTCTTGCATTTCAGGTTTTTGAGAGTTACTAGTTTTACTACATGTGAAACTAGAGGTAGGAATTTTCCTTTCCTGTAAGTATTTTGATCATTATCCTTTTCTACCTCAGTGAATTAATGAGAACTTCCAGAACAATGTAATGAATGTAATATTAAATTATTCTTGCCTCCTTTACTAGGGATAAACCAATGTCATTTTTCATGATTTCAAGTATAGGTGTGCTTAACTTATTTTTGTTTGCATTAATATACATTTTCCCATTTTTCTGCCAAAATACTTTCAGTTACTTGGTTTTAAATCTAACCTGAATAATTTTATATTAACAAATATACATTTATTGTCATTACTGTGATAATTTATACTTTTTCAAAGTTTTAAAACTTATTACTTTCCTTTTGATATCAACTCTCTTGTTATATCATTTCTTAATTTTCAGTGTTCTTTTTTTTGCCTGAATAATCAGGCTATCTTAATTTATTCAATGACTAATTAGGGTTGTTAAAATCATATTAGAAATTCTACCTTTCAATGACTAAAAAGGAAGCTATCTATTGTCATCATACCAGACAAAATAATTCAGCACATGAATGATTTCCACAACATACATTATTGATTGTGTTCACAATATGCCATTTCTTTAATTATAAATGCAAGAATTAGTTTTGACATCCAAATATATTTTACTATTAACAATATTCTTCATAGATATTGGAAAAGTAATGTGAAAGCCTTCATTTATATAAACTCTTTTTTAGCCCTTCTGACATTAAATGTGGGCTTACTCAGTTCACTGAAATTGTCTCAAAACTTGTAAGAATTATTTCCCTTTGTGTTTAAAAACTATTATGAGGTGAAGTCTTGGCTCCTTTTTATAAATCTTATCCATCAATCATCCCTCAAAGGCAGATACAAAACTTTCATCAGATTATGGCCAGGCCTGATGGCACACACCTTTAATCCCAGCATTCAGGAGGGTTATTGTGAGTTCAAGGCCAAATCAAGCTACAAAATGACTTCAAGCCAATTTGAAATGCCTAGTGAAACTCTATCTCAAATAAATAAATAAATAAATAAATAAATAAATAAATAAATAAAATTCCAATCAGATTCAGAAATTTGTCTTCTATTTCTTTAAGATCTTATAATATCCAGGTTGAAATATCTTGATATCATGTTGCCCTGACAACTGCTCATATTTATCCTTGTCTTCTGAAAACTGTGTAAATATCTCAGGTTTTTCATCTTACTTCCTTACTTTAATTTTCTGCATTCCATAACCTAATTTCCTGTTTTTAAAACATTATTTATCTTTTAAATTTTTTATTTCACGTTTTATTTCTTTTGTACTGAGGACTGACCCCAGGGAATGCTGATCTACATTTCCAGCATTTTTAATACACTACTAAGTTATACAAACTAAGCTTAAACTTGTAATTTTCCTGCCTCAACCTGGAAAGTACAATATTTTAAATTTTTAAGCACTGTATTTTAATCATGCAATCTTTTCTTCTTTCTTTCTTTATCCTGAATTTAAGCAGACATAATTTACATTTGAAAATATAAAATGTTCTAAAATCTCCAGTTTCTTGGCATAAATCTACTTGAGCAAAAGGAACTCCCTGAGATTATTTTTTTAAGAGCAGCCCCCTTATTTTTGCCCACAATTTATCTTTTATGCTTTTTCCTAATCAAGGTCTGCTGTATTGAGTAGTACCACACACTTCATGTTTTTCTGAAACTTACCTTCATTCAATATTATACTTGAGATAATTATCTGTATTCCTTTGTATAGGTGTCTTTCATTTCGTTGATATATAAAGGTGTGTTGCACTAATATCCTGTAATTTATTTACACATATTTCCTGTTCGTTAGCATTTGACTTATTTTTAATTTATTACAGTTAACATCTTCCTGCATATCCTCTTACCACATGTGAAAGAGATTCTATAAGGTGTACACAAAGAATGAATTGTGAAGAAGACACCTGCTACAGAGGCTTTGTGTTCCTGGAAATCCCCCATGCTTTGAGCAAGTCCTACCAAGTGAGTTTGCAGTGAGCCCAGCGGCCTTCATGCTGTAGGACAAAAGGACACCTTAACAAAGCACGCTGTCATCCAGCATGTACTAAGAAGCCCAGGGCATTCACAGAACAGATGGCAATTCTCAATGTATTGATAATCACATGTGGCTCTTTCTAATTTTCACTAAGATCAACTGAGCTCAGTAAAATTTTTCTATGAAACTATTTGGATCCCCTCCTTTTGTGTGGAGGTAATTTCTTAATAACTTTATTCACTGTATGAAATCTTTCTAAATTTTCTGTAATCTTTGAATCCAATTTTGCCAATAACATTTGCCTTGAAAATTATTCATGTGGCACCTTATGTGTATTGGCCCAGAAGAGTAAATACTGTCCGTTGAATTTTAAATTTTCTTTATTTCAAAATTCATTTCACCATCAGCACCTTTGTGTGTGTGTGTATGTGTGTGTGTGTGTGTGTGTGTGTGTGTGTGTGTTCTCTTTGTCTTCCTTGACTAATTTAGATGGAGTTTTTTTTAATTTATTAACTTTTTAAAAAGATAATTTTATTAAATTAATTGTATCTTAGTATAATTGTTTTTCCACATTTCCTTAATTTCTGCTCTTACATTTCTTTCCTGAATTTTAAATTTTCTTTATTGTGGGTCTTTAATTTTTTTAAAGTGAAAATTTGCTTATTTTGATCATTTCATGTTACTTGATAAAAAGTATTTAGTTCTATTAATTTCCTATTAATTGCTTTAAATAATTCCCCTGTATAATATTGATACTATATTACATTATGTATAATTTCTCTTTGTATTTTTTACTTCACTCAAGAGTTTAATAGACAGTTTTATCATTTTGGGGTTTAATCTTAATTACTCCTTCTTTTCATTCATGTACTTTAGTCCTTGCAAAAACATTCCCATCAAACCAGGATTATGTATTTCCCTTAAAATACAGATAGATTTTCCAAAGGTTACTTAGACAGATTTCAAAGCATTGATTGATTTCCTTGATTTAAAAATATACTGATTATTGTGTTTGGGTCTGTTGATATGGTATACTACATTTATTGATTTGCATATGTTGAACCATCCCTGCATTCCTAGGATCAATCCCACTAAAAATTCTACAGAAAATCAGAATAGATGGTCTCTACCTCAGTCTGATAAAAGCCAACATCATACTAAATGGACAAAAACTGAAAGCTTTTACTCTAAAATCAGGAACAACACAAGGATGCCCATTATCTCCACTCCTATCCAACATAGTTCTGGAAATACTACCCTGGGCAATTAGAAAAGAGAGAGAAATAGAAGGAATAAGGACAGGAAAGGAAGAAGTTAAACTGTCATTATTTGAAGATGATGTGATACTTTACATTATAAGCCCCCAAAAACTCCATCAAAAGAATACTGGAGTTAATAAGCAAATTTAGCAGTATAGCTAGATACAAAGATAACATTCAAAAATCAATAGCATTCCTGTACACAGACCACAAACTTACTGAGAGAGAAATTATGGAAATAACACCTTTCACAATAGCATCCAAAAAATGAAACACTCAGGAATCAATCTAACAAAGTATATAAAAGATCCATACATTTAAAACTATAATATTCTTAAAAAGATTGGAAGAGGATATCAGAAAATGGAAAGATATCCTGTGCCCTTGGATAGAAAGAGCGAACATAGTGAAAATGGCAATACTCCCAAAACTGTTATACAGATTTAATGCAATCCTGATCAAACTACCATTAACATACCTCACAGATCTAGAGAAAATATTCCTAAAATTCATTTGGAAAATGAAGAAATTATAAAGGCAGTCCTGGGCAACAAAGGCAAGGCAGAAGGCACCACAATCCCTGACTTGAAATTATACTACAAAGCTATGGTGATAAAACCAGTATGGTACTGGCAAAAAATGCAGATGTGAGGATCAACAGAATAGATTAGAAGATTCAGACACAACTACAAAGACAGTTGGCTACCTTATTTTGATAAAGGGGCTAAACAAAGTCACTAGAAGAAAGATAGAAGAAAGAAATGGTGCTGAAAAAAGTTGGCTTCCCACACACCAAAGACTAAAGCTAGACCTATGTCTATCACCATGTACTAAACTAAAGCCAAAATGGATTAAAGATCTAAATATTAAAACAGGAACACCAAATCTTTTGGAAGACAAGGTAGGCAGAAATCTTGAAGACATAGGAATAGGTAAAGAATTCATGAACAAAATGCTAACTGCATGGGCAGTACTTCAAAGAATAAACAACTGGAATCTCATCATATTAAAAAGTTTTTGCACATCAAAAGAAATCACCAACAGAGTGAAAAGAAAACACACAGAATGGGAAAAAATTTAGCAAACTGTCTCTCAGCAAAGGGATTATATCTAAAATGTATAAAGAATTGAAAAACATCAGGCTTTCTAAATTCAAAGACCCAATCCAAAAATGAGCATCTGAGATGAACACCTACCTCTCAGATGAAGAAACACAAATGGCAGATTAATATATGAAGAAATGTTCAATAACACTGGTCATTTGAGAAATACAAATTAAAACAACAATGAGATTCCATCTCACTCCAGAAAGAATGGCTATCATCAAGAAATCAATCAATAACAAATGTTGACAGGGCTGTGAGGAAAAAAAATCCTTCTCCATTGTTGATTGGAGTATAGACTAGTACAACCACTGTGGAAATCAGTGTGGAGATTCCTCAAAAAACTAGGATTAGAAGTTCCATTCAGTCCATCCATTCCCCTTTTGGGTATCTTCCCAGAATAATTGAAAACATCATGCCACAGCAATATATGTGTACCCATGTTTACAGCAGCACTATTTGTAATAGCTAAATCTTAGACACAACCCAAATGTCCATCAACCACAAAATGGATTTAAAAATGTAGTATTGTTATACAGTGGAGCATTACTCAACTATAAAGGATAAGCTTGAGGCTTTAATAGGTAAATTGATGCAACTAGAGACCATACTTATAAGTGAAATAAATCATAATGTCATGTGTAAAACTTGTATTGTCTCCCCAGTATAAATAAAAAAAGAATAAATAAGATTCTAAATGTACAATAGATATTATGAAAATTAAAGGTAAAGAAAGTGCTCAAAAAGAAAGAACAACTGGGATAGGGAGAAGGAGAAAAGAAGGGAAAAGATTATATATATATGTAGATATATGTCTGTATGTGTATGTCAATATACACAAAATAAATAACTATAATACCAATGTCTGGTCATTCATCAAAAAGAACAGTTTGTGTTTTCATTTCATTGCCTGATTGTGTGATTGTTTTTTTCACCCCTAAATCTTGTAATATGAATTATTTCAAGATAACATTATGCACTGTATTAACTGTTTCCTGTTTTTTTAAATTTCTTTATCATTTTTATCCTTTTGCTTTGTTTTTAAAATTAAAAAATCCTAAACCTCTTCACACAAGAGTCATAAACATAATTGTGGTTAGTTGGGTATATTGAACACATCTAATTATTATCACTTTCTCTCAAACTCCACCAAAATAGCAAAAATTGAGAAAAATTTAAATCCTCAGAATAAAGAGAAAGGAAGTAAGATTACAAACTCAAAATCTCAACCAATTTTTTAAAATCTGGTAAGACAATAATAAGAGTGATTGTTGATTTAAATCACAGGACAAAAAGCTAAAATCCATGGATTCAAAGAGGTTAATACCAAGGAAAAATAAATTGACTCTCCCCAAAGAACATTTTAAGGATTTGGAAGTTAGAATATGAGATATTAAACATGATGAAAGTTAAGCTTCAATTTGGGAAAAAGGAACAATGACTTTTAAATGCATATAAAGAGAAATTAGCCCATAGATTCCCTCTTCCAGTTTACACTTCAGAAAACTACCATTAACCACAATCATGGAAGAATAAGTGTCTATTTGCTAATGAAACTGAAATGGGGATAGTCTACCTTGAAGATGACTGACACATTTGAATGCAAGGATAATGTGCTACATGGAAAAAGTGTAGATTAAATCTGTTTACTGAAAGGTGAGACTGGCACTATAATCCTTGCCTTCATCCAACTGCCAGAATGCTTATCTGCAGACTGGAGAATACCCCTTGAGCATTGTGGAAGGCAGTCTTCCAAAATGGTTTCAGATAAATCTTATCTGTTGGCATTCACAGCCTTGTGCTTGCATCTAGCTTTCTCTTGAATGTGGTCTGGATCTAGTGATTTCCTTTTACCAAATAAAATTTGGCAAAAACAATGGGAAGTTTATAAAACATTATGAATTCCATCTGGCTTGCTCACTTGCATTCATTCTCTCTCTCTCTTTCTCTCTCTCTCTCTCTCTCCCCCCCCCTCTCCCCTCTTGTCATTGCTGCAGACACCAATTTGGCAAGACATTGACCACAGCTAGCAGACAACAGACAACATGAAAGTGAAGTGCTCAGTCCAACACTGTCCGGGGTCTGAATTCTACCACAAACTGAGTTTACAAGCAGGTTCTTCACCAGGTGAGTTTTGAGATAACTAGGGCCCTAACTGACATCTTGGTGGTAGCCTATGAGATCCTAAGACAACAGGAGACAGCTATGCCCATATCTGAACATACAGAAACTGTAGGATAACAAATGTTTTAAGTCACAAGTTTGGGAATATATCTTTAAGCAGCAGTAGATAAATAAAACAGGCATTTTGAAACATCCCCTATTAAAATATTAAATGACGAAAAGACCTACAGATAAGGACATGCGATTCACTCCTAAACAAAAACTTTAGGTTGTTACATCATGAATACTACCAGCCAATAACTTTTGTACACAAACACAGATATAAACAGTTTTTTAAAATATAAGCAACAGTCATAGATTGTTGAAGTTGATTAAAATCTCCAAGATGGAGACAGTAATCTAAAACAGATATACAAAGAAAAAATTTTTAAGGAAACAGAAGCATTCAGAAAAAAGAAAAACTATTTTCCCAAAAGTTAAAGACAACATATTGCAGTGTTATGTGCATACCCATGTGTATAGTGACATAAGTCATAATAGCTGAATCTTGGAAGCAGCCTATATGTCCATCAACAGATGAATGGATAAAGGAAATGTGGTATTAGTGCACAATGGAATACTATTCTGCCATCAAGAAGTATAAATTTGAGTCATTTGGCTGCACCTTGAGACCATAATGCTAAGTTAAATAATCAGATATACAATCTTAAATATCATACTGTTTCTCTTATATGAGAAATACTAAATATAAATAAAAAGCAAAATGAAAGATAGAGGGAAATAGGGAGATAGATGTTTTGCAAAAAGGGACAAATGAGAGAGATGTGTACTGAGAAAATGTATTATATACATAATCAACTCTCCACAAGGAATATAATCATAAGGTACTACAAATATATACTAATAAAAATAATTTTTAAACTAAGCTATAAGCAGAAATTACTATTTTCTAAGAGATAAAAGCAAATACTTCATAAATGAAAAATGAAAATTCTCAAAGAAAAGAGAATGAAAATTCTGGTAGGAAAAAGAAAATGAAAATGGCTGCTAAAATGGGAAATTTAATAAGATTGGAAATGTAATTGGGAGAAAAATCTAAGCGCATACAAAAAAGAGAAGTTGTAGTTTGAGATAAAAGGTTTAAAAAAGAAAACAAATTAGAAAGTTTAAATTCTGACTAATAGGAGTTCCAGAAAGAGATTCAAAGAGAAAGATTAATTTTAAAATTAATAAACTTCCAGACTTAAGAATATGTTTCTTTGATATGAAATATCTCACTGAAACCTCAACAAAGTGACAAAAGTAAGTAAAACACTGTAACAGATACATTCATGAAAGTTCAGACCCAAAATTAAAAGAATCTAACAGATGAGAGGATGCATAAGTCATTTTCAAACAATCCGCAAGAGGAAAAGCCTTGACGTTTTCAAAAGCAACACTGGACATCAAGAGATAAGGGAATAATAATAATGCCTTCAAAGTTCCCCAGGAAAGTAATTTTTAGCTATAATTCTATACCCACCCAATATAACAATTGAAAGTGAGAGAATAAACTGCTATGCTGGTCTTGAAAAATTGTACACCAAGTACCTCTGCACCAGAAGGGATTGAAAGTGTTCACACCAACAAAATGTGAGAATAAATCCACAGAGAAGTATGGGGCCAAGTCAAAAGGGAGCCAATTTTTGATAAAGGATTAAAACATAACCAGAGAGAAAGAAAACTAAGTTATCACACTGATAGCACTGCCACAAGCCTGGGATGGACACTTTCCAGGTTGAAGCAAAGGATTTAGGGCCCCAAATGCAGGGGTAGGGGTGAGGATCTAACAATTTACCTGGTAATTGTATTGAGAAGATAATGGAGGTATGAAAAACTATTGAAGTAAGAGGAGAATTAGAATTTCTTTCACACAAATTAAGGAAACAAAACATTTGAGGCAATTTTATTAACTGCAATTTGAGGTTTTGAGACCATTTTTAAAATTAGGAAGACAAAAGCCTTGATGAACGATTTTATGATATGATTTAGCAGTAAACAATGCTTCATGGAATATTATGCTATTCGTAATCATAAAAATATAAATATAAAATATTTTGACAAAAATATTTGGAATAGAATTATATTTGGGAGAGAAAAATAAGGAATAAAATAAGGGATGAAGATATAAGACAGAAAAATGTTCATGTACTATAAAAGAGTGATAAAATACCTCTGAAATAATAAAACAAGCAATAGCAGAATAAGAATATAATATGGCATGGAAAATCCATTAGGTAAAAAACTAAAAACTGTTCTCTATGAGAAGTTAAATGGATGGAAGAAAGTAGAAGTGTTCTTTATAATCCTTTTAATGATATTTGGCTTTAACAATATAGCTGTAATACCTTAATTAAAGAGAACTTTCAAAATAAAACTTTTACATACATTTGTTTTTTTCAAAGTATTATCCAAATGTGCAGATACATTAAAAAGCCATGATATGTCTTAGCATGTATGGAAAATAGCTTTTAATTTTTCATAGTGTATACACTTTGGTATATAAGTGTATTAGTCAGGTTTCTCATTGCTCAGATATCATACTTGACATCCACAGTTTAAAAAGAGAACAGGCTAAATTTGGATTATGAGTCAAGGGATTCAGTCCATTGTTTTCTGGCAAGATAGAAACATCATGAATGAAGAACATAATGTAGGAAAACTCATCACTTGGCAGCCAGGAAGTAGAGAAAAGGGAGGATCCAGGGAGGATCCACCAAAGGGACCCCCAATGTTAAAGGGACCCCCTCCAATCAGGCACCCCTCTCAACAGCACAGTTAGCTATGAACTCCTCAATGGGTTAATCAGTCCACTGGTGAGTACAGTGCTCCTCTGATGCTATCATCTTCCAAAAGTCCCACTTGTGAACACATGAGACTTTTAGGGGACATTTTATATCCAAGTCACAGTAGTGTGACTATAGAGTATATTGAAAAATGAATATTGAAAAATATTTTCAATATAGAGTATATTGAAAACATAGTAATGTGACTATAGAGTATATTGAAAATGAATATTGAAAAATATTCATTCTAATTTATCTGAATGGAGTAGGATTGAAGTTAAAAAGAAAAATATAGTTAATTTTCATGCACACTCATAATCTTTTATCTGACTTGCTACAATTGTTTAAGTTTAATCATTTGCATGCTGAACCAGATTTTTTATTTTGCTATAAAGGATCTTAATGAGACAATTTGTGGAATTTGAATCTTTTCTATGTTATATGAAAATACTACATCATATTTAGTTTCCTGATTTTGATCATTATACCATTATTATTTAAGAGAATGCCCTTGTTTTAGGCAAGGCACACCGAAATATTTAAAGCTAAAAGAAGCTTTACAACTTCAACACATTCTCAATCAGTTCAGAAAAAATATTATATATATATATATACACACACACACATATGTGCACATATTTGAAGAATAAGCAATCAGAAAAAAGAGACAAAGAGAAAAACAAAATAGATATTGTTAAATATAATACTAGGAATATTTTTGAATGAAGAAATTAAGATAATTCCATGTACATTTTTGCAACTCCTTGTACATCTAAAGTTATTTCAAAATAAAATAATAATTGTGTAAAAAATATTATCAAGGTACTTCTGGAAACATATCCTTGAATTTGAGAGAAAAAAAATACCACCTTCCTGGCAGGTTTATGAATGAGACCCCAAGTTCAGTTACTCATTACAGAAATCATTTAGGAGCCAAGAGATGCTTCCTTTGTGTTCTTCCTAAAAAAAGAAGGAAGTTAAAATGACGAACACAACTCACACCTCAAGGCATTTTTAAGAACATGGACTGTAATAGTTTTAGAAACAATGATTTAGAAAGCAAAATACTTTTTGCTCAGCCTCTCATCTTGCATCTGTATTAGAGAAGTTGATCTTATTAAAGATAATTGAAATGGGATTTTAAAGCATATTTTTAAAACGTTTCAAGAACCCTAAATAAATTGAAATGAAGCCAATTCCCCCAGATACACACAGACAGTAATTGTTTTTTAAACTTCATTGAAGGTATTTCTGAAGTAGGTCAGAGTTTAGCACAGGTTAACTTTTTCTAATATCTTACTTTTCTTCAAGGCCAGTAGATGATTATTGCACTAAATTTGATGGCAGGGCACAGACAGTACTGGCTGTTAAATTCTATTGAATTATTCATCAACTCTCCCCACTGAAAATAGCAACTTTTATATTAAAAAGTTTAAGCCATCTCATGCAGTCATATATATGTTCTCTGTTTTGCAATATGTCTGAGTATTGCTTTGTTTATATATGCAAGGAATATGATATATGGGAAATGCAACTACCTAGCTGGGTAATTTCAGTAAATCAGTTTGTTTTCTAGACATCAGTTTTCCTAATCACTTTTAAAAATAAGTACACTGAACTACAGACAACAAGCTCCTTTTCCACTCTGACAATATGTGCATTATGTTTTTTTTTTTCAGAGAAACAGATCAAACAGGAAATGTACAGCATGTCCTTCAGAATCAGTGGAAAATTGTTTCCAGTACTCCCTGCAGATATCAAACATCGTGGATTATCAGGTCCCTTGTATAAAAAGCACAGCATTTGAAATACTCCATACTTACATCTACCAATATACTTTAAAATACTTCTAGATGATTTATAATACACAATAAAATGTATATGTTATATAAATAGATGCACACTGCTTTGCATGTGAAATTAAGAAAAGAACAATGTCTATGCATGTTCAGTACATAGGCATTCTTTTCTAAATATTTTGAATCCTAGGATAATTGAATCCATGGGTACAGAACCCATAGACACAGGTAGAGAAAAAGAAAGATATTTAAGAAATTGGTTTACTTATTTTGTGGAGGTACAAATCCAAGCTCTGCTGGCTAAGCTGTCAGGGAAGAGATCCAGGGAATTGTTGCCATTCAAATTCAAAGGCAGAATTCCTCTTCTTTGAGAAAGATCAATCTTGCTCTATAGGGCCCACCTATGTTATGAAGGAAATCCGTTTCAGTCAGAACCTACTAATTTAAATGCTAACTCATCTGAAGAACAGCTTCATAGAAATATCAGAATCATATCTAATCAAATATCTGGACCCTATGCTCCAGCTAAGTGGACATAAAATGAACTATCATGATACTCTGCTATTTTTTTAATTTTAAATTATTTTAAACGCTTAAAAGAAAACCAGGGAGAGAACCATTTCTATACTTTTCTAACATAAAAGCTTATGGAACTCCCCACAACTACTGGGAAGCATTGTTATTTTTCAGCAACCGAGTTCTTCCTGATGAATGCCTTTGAGTCATGGCATGGAGTGAAATTAGATCTTAAACAGCAATTTCATGGCATCTTACATGGTGGCTTCACAGAAAAACATTGAATTCTATGTTGAAGCCATCTCAGACATACTAACAATAGTTTTGACCTGGGTCAGAGCAATAGATCTCAAAAAGATGCAGAGGCCAGTGGTCTGGGTGGCTTCCTTTTAGAATTTATTGACTGCCTTAGTCAAATTTCTACCCGTCATTTTGATGTTGTGATGTCACACATATGAGAAAGAGTAAGTTATACCAGCATTCCCATTGTGCCATAAAAAATTATTTACCTAAACAATAAAAACACATTAAAATAGGTCATTTTGAGAAGAAAAAGAGTGACTACAGTGTGATAGTTATTCTGTACCACTTGAGTAAAATATAAATCTCTTTTGATCATCTTTTGATGATTTTTTTCAGAAATTCTAATATCTTAGGATGTGGAAGCAACAATAAAGAAAATGACAATGAGGCTTTCACTAGTATTGCTTCTTGCAGAATGACTTAAGAAATCTTATTTTAATCATCACAGTGTAGAAACCATAAGTTAAATAGACCACAGTTCAACAATATAGCACTCCCACATCTGAATTTCTTATTTCTTCTCTCACATAGGAACCTGAGAACTTGAGAAAAAAGCAATAAAGAGTCCAAGGGGTAGGCTGGTTCTAGAATCCTAGAAAGACTAATGTTCATGTGGTTAAAGTGACCCTCAGAAAGTCTTCCTGTTTGCCTGTACATCCTCTGGTAAGACTGAAAAAAAAATAATGAGGTTAATCTCACACAGCCACCTCACATGTCAGTAGAAGGGCTGACTCCAATTGTTGAATATGGAGTTTGACAAAGAAGAATCCTGGCGGGTCTTATGAATAAACGTTGTCAGTCCCCTCCTCAACAGCATACATCTTCCCACTTCCCAGAGAGAGTGAAAAAAGTTATTGTAGCAAGATTGAATTCCTGATTGAGTGTTTCAGAAAATCCTGGATAACTTTAAGTCCAGTTGTTCAATGCTCGGCTCCTTTCCAAAAGATTCTACATGAAGAGGCACAACCTAAATATCCTCAACTTTCTATGGATCAGTCATCCATGAGCCAGATATGATGATAAATAGTCAATATTAACAATACTGCATCCACATTTTTACACATTAAGAAAGATTATTTGCTTTTAATGCCAAGGGCAAAAGAAGTCATCATGGTAAACAGTAAAAGAGGATGATTTAAAGGGTATTAAAAAGTTCTTCAAATCAACAAAAGTATAAGATGAGTGAATCCAATTGTAAGCACATTCTAGGGAATAGGAAAAAATTTGGAGCCACCAGCCTTCTATTCATTAACCTGGACAGTGAAAAAGAACTTGCCAAATGAGTGATTGATCAAGGGTCAGGTTGGCAAAGACCTTTGGACCAGACCTTAAACCATCACTGTTCCAACCATGAGTGTCCTGAGAATGTATTCTAGGTCTGTAGAACCCAAGGATTCCTAAACCCCAAAATACAAGAAACCATCTATGCTTTGATCTGGCATCCTAGCTCTCCATCCAGCTTCCTTGATATGAAACTTACCAAGAGTGTGATGGTCAGTTTTCTATCACTATAACAAATACCTGAGACTATCAGTTTTAAAGACAAAAAAAGTTCATGGCCAATTGGCTCTCTTGATTTTTGACAGCATATCATGGCAGGAAGCACAAGGCAGAACAATGCTGCGCATCTCATGACCAGACATGAAAGAGAAGGAGGTCAAAGTCCCAACTTCTTCAAGCGCACAACCCCAGTAACTAACTTCCTCGCACTAAGCCCTCTCTCTGAAAGGTTGAGCTTCCATCCAATAGTGCCACACTGAGGACCCAACCTTCAGCATATGGGCCTTGTGAAGATGCAGTGAGACATAAGGCTAAAGTTCTCTTATTAACTACAGACTCTAGTTTCAACATTTTCTAGGGATCTTATGAAGGAATATAGAGTCATACATGATGTCATACATGAGGTTAAGCTAATTATTAAAAAGAAAATCTCTGTGCCTGCATAGGATTGTGATAGAGGCACAAAAGACATTGCCTTGTTCCTAGACTATTTTAAATCTTAACACAAGGGAAGACAAGACCCAACTTCCTATCAAGCACAATTCACCCTTCTATTGAGGATGGTACAGGAAACAACTCAGCAATTTTGATTCAAGAAGTAATATCTGACAAGTAGATGGAGCTTCAAAGGTTGCATGGATTCCATTTGGGCCAATAGGAAGTATTCAAATGGAAATTATTTTGCACAATCAACCTGATTCTTAGTAAATAAAAACATCCATAAAAATTTAAGACTCTGTCAAATAACATGTTCTATGTCTACTACCTGTGACAGAAAACAAATGGTCATAATATTCCATCTAATTCCTGCTTCCATAGAAAATAAAAGCAATAAATTTAAGAATCAGTCTTGTAAAATTGCGGATTCTAAGTAATGTTGTGTTCAAAACATTGTTCAAGGTATACAGATTTTTTTTCTGGGATTTTTTTAATGTCTAATTATTATTAATTACAGAGTCCTTGATAAGTGGCTCAGTAGAGCAATACACTTGTACTTTCCATGATGGAGTTATAATTAAAAATATGTTAATCTAAGTTTCCCCGCATTTACTTTCCCAGTACATCTCTTCTTCTTCACTGGTACCATTTTATCTCCTCCACCCACTTATAAAACAAATCCATCTCCTCCTACACAGGAAGCATATCTATCTCTGTTCTTTACTTTCCCAGACAGTCTTGGCCTTTCTGCTTTTCTGGATATTTTATCTTGTTTTCTTCTCTTCCCTTTTACAGCCTACACTCCCTTTATTCTTGTTTCTTCTCTATTCCTCTTCTGCAGCCAAAGCTTTTATTCTTCACATCTATTTTTGCTTCATTATATAATCTTTTAAAACAAACACTTGAAGAGCTCTCCAGGGCATTCATTTGGCAAAATAATAAAAAGAAAAGAAAAAGAAAGATGTTCAACAGTGATAAGATGGCATTATAGAGAAAGAACACTAAATATGTGATACAGAGAATAACTACAAATACTAGGGTCTTTAGATCTGCCCTTCCTTAATTCCTTAATTCATTGTCCTGTTATGCTCTGCTGTGGATTTATGCAATCAAATCAGCCTCTGTTGAGTTGTGATAGGTAGTTTGAGAGACTGGAAAGTTGCAGGAAAAGTTCCTCTGTATGCAATCCAGGGATAGTACAGAACCTGAGATGCTGAGGGTATAGCTCAGTGGTTCAAATGCCTGCCTGGTAAGCAAGAGGTCGTGAGTTCGATCTCTGGTGAGACTTCCAAGGGCAGAAGTGATATGCCAGGATAATGAAGGCCAACCTAGCAAAATAAATAACTACACATAAGTAAGCAATGCAGTCAGGGATATACGATTTGATTAGAAAAGTCTTTCTGAATAATAAGAACCTAAAAAAATCTACCATGAGAAATCAGCCAAAGAAAATTAAGAGCCACAGAAACTAGAGCTAAAGTAGAATTAGAGGTAAAAGAAATAAAGCAGGATACAATCTGGAAAGTCAGTTGATAAAATGTATAGCAAGCACTGGACCAACACCAACCAATACAGCTCAGTACAAACCGAATCACAGCCTAAGAACCACATCACATCCACTTTATGGTACTCTCTGTCATACAAGCAGAAGGAAGCAGCAGCAGTTCAACTCTCTGCACACACCACTGGCCTGGCTTCCGAGCAATCTCTTAATCAAAAACTGTGATGGTATTTGCTGCCATAAAGGGAGTGGGCTGCAGATAAGCCATTTGCAGAACATCCTGTGAGCTCCTAAAAATACAAGCATGCATGATGTTGAAGAAAGCAGGGTGAGAGAGGGGACCAGGAAGAACAGGGGCACAACCAAGGAAGGCCTGGAACCGCAGCTCAGGTTCCACAGCAGATTGGAAAGTCCCACTGGATCCTCCACCAATGCATTAGAGAAAAGGAATCAATCGCAGTCAGAAGCTGGACATGAGGGGAGGAGAAGGACTGGAAGGAGTTGAAGTCACTAATAGAATTAGGCAGAAGCAGATACTTGGCACTAAGTGAAGCATGTAAAGGCAAGATGAAGGAGCAATTCCTCCACCACATGCCAGGAGCTTTTGTTCAGCGATTGTTTGTTTGTTTCTTCTACCTCCATATCACTGTGGTGGTTACATATTTATTCTGGAAAACAATTCTGAGAAAGAAGAAAAATAACATACATTACATGTGTTTTCCCAGCAACAGAGTGTGCCCTGTCCTGAAGGCTATGTGGTGTCCCCAGGGCATTCTGCACCACCATCCTCCCTCAACCCACATCTTAGAAGATTGCACATTTCACCTGGGACAGAGGAAGCAAAGACAGCAACTGAATCCTCAAGGGTTACATCTGGGCATTCTTTAAATGTGTTTCATCAAGAAACAAAAATTTTTTTACAAGCACTCAATGTGTGGCCCCTTTTTCTTCATGATTGTCATTTTATACCACCATTATTTATTTCCAATGTGCTACATTTTTACTTCCTTTCTTAACAGAGATGTCAAGTCTATTGCAACCTGTGAGAAATAACCCATGACACAAATACCTCAGAGAATTAAATGTGTGAGGGTATTAGGATACTGTCTCCTGAATGAAGGGAAAGGGCCCAGATAAAACCTTTCCCCAGCACTTGCTCTAATCACTCCAGGGAACAAGTGTAGGAGTTGGTTAACTGCATAATTCCCAACTTGCAAAAAAGATTATATATATATATATATATATATATATATATATATATATATATATATATTATGATGCATATATATATGCATCATAAGAAATTTTTAAAAACAGTTTTAGTGACACATACTTTGATTTTAAGACCTTCCCACCATTTTTCACACATATTAAAAAAATCATTAATCAAGAAACTTCTCTGGCTAACCTAAAAGGATTGCAATATTTGAAACTGAAACTAGTCATTGTGTTTTAGGCAACCACAGATTTTGTGTATTGGTGTGAAGATATTTACTTATATGAAGTTTGCTGCTTAGATTTTTGGTAGATACATTTGTAAAACAGCTCCCCTCACTTTAAAAGCATTCACTATTTTCTGAAGAATTTATATTTTTTTCCAAATTATTTGGTATTCTAGATAAAAAGACAAAATTCTCCTCTTCTCTCATTGTAGTGGAAAGAATCTAAAAGGAGACAACAATATAACATGGGTTTTTGCAAAAAAGGGTATTTCTGGAGTCAAAACTAAATAGACTTCAAAGGCTTCAGTGTTGTCCTAATTTCAAATCCAGAACTTAAGTCTAAATACCTGAATCTATATTCTTGGCTTCTCCAAGATCTATAGCAAACAGATAATTTTTTCTCATAAACAAACTTCTAAACATTGGATTTATCATCTCATATCACAGTTTCTGTTCAAGTTATTTCCAGTTACATTAAATGAACTATTTTCAAAATGAAACTTACAAGATCAACTTCTCTAGTTCTTTATGTAACAACAGAAATATGCAATCATGTAATAACCACTCAGAAATCTTTAAAAGGATGCCTTAAAACATATGAGCATGTTTTATATCATAAAGTACCTGGTGCACTTTCACATAAATACAGTTAAACATGTAAACTATTTTTTTTACAAGAAGACACATGCATGTATGGAAATCCATAGGTATGATCATGGAAATATAGTGAGAAGGGTTAGAATGTGAAGATAAATAAGAGAAATAGTGAAACAATGGAAAATCTCTGTGGATGTTTGCTAACAGGAGAATCCTAGCAAGTGTCTTTTAACATCCATAGTATGAATAAAATATGGTGAATGTTTAAATTTTTAAAATTTTTATTGTAATAAAACTTAAATTTCATTAATCCTCCTGCAAATATTCCCCTTCACTTTAAAAACCTTTAACCCATTGCTCTTGCCACTTTCCAAAGCATTTCTGGAAGTCCTCTTTCATGAGTGTCTAGTTGCACTCTCTTGGCTGCCTTGATGTCCTAAATCAGTTCAAAACATTTACCTTTCATGATCATTTTGACTTTGTGGAAGAACCAGAAGCTGATCAGTAACCGATGAGGTAATAAAGTAAAGGGAGATGCACTATAATATTTTTCTGACAGAAATTACGATCAATATTTTGAATAGATTCAGTACAGGGAGGCGGCCATGAGAAGACACTCACAAAAGTCAGTTTCTAGAACTGCTTCCGAAAGTGGCAAGAATGATGGAATAAGCGTGTTTGCACTGAGAGAGTAGTATTCTGAAGGTAACTAATATAATGTACCTGTTACATAATAAAATGTTTGCAATTTAAACACTCACTATATTCCTTGATTAAAAAATTTAAACTGAAAAAGTTAAAATCTGAAGGAAGAAAGGAAAACAAGAGAGAAACAAGTACATTGAAGTCAGCATACCAATTATTCAAGTGAGTTTTGGGGGAGGGAATTAATCGATGTAATGCAATACATTCATTATAATCTTGGAAAATGTCTAAGAAAGAAGATTAGAGATGGACAAACTGTTCCTCTTATAACAAATTTTAAAATGAATGCTAGAAAACATAGATATGTTTCTCTATTATTCCCTTCCAAATAGCTATCACTACAAAACAGCTAGTAAAGTGTATTTGGTCCTAGAGAATCAAATGTA
This sequence comes from Hydrochoerus hydrochaeris, assembly GCA_004027455.1. Lineage (NCBI taxonomy): Eukaryota > Metazoa > Chordata > Mammalia > Rodentia > Hydrochaeridae > Hydrochoerus > Hydrochoerus hydrochaeris. Next base: position 30,570 of record PVLA01002427.1, read on the forward strand.
TAAATTAGGGAGATTTAATTTGGAGAAGAGTTTTCAGAATGGAGTTATTAATAAACAAATAGCTCAGTCAAATTCCTAGAAAATGTGTTTTTTAGCTCTAGATATGCTAGTGGAACTGAAAATTAATTTTTACATCAAACGAGTTATGTGAAATTACTTTGTAAAGTGTAAACCATAAGGAAAATCCAGGAGTTATTTTTATCAATATGCTTGAAATATTTCTAAGGGTAATCAAACTGTCTATGGATGTCATTAATGCAGGAGCTCTGCTGGCCGATTGGACAGCAGGGAAAGAAATGACTTCTTTCATTCTCACTGGTTAGGCAACACCTCTGAGAGCCTTACAGGATATGGGTTTCATTTTCTTCTGTCTGAAAGCCCAGCAGTGAAGGAACACCATGGTATGTATGGAGTATTTGCATCTTCCCAAAATTCATGTTAAATTCTAACCCTCAAGATGATAGAAGTAGGAAGTGGAAACTTTAGCTGGTGACTAACTCATGGAAGAGGAAGCCTCATGAATGAAATTAGTGCCTGCATAGAAAGTGAGTACTAGAGAGCTCCCTTTTCCCTTCTGCCATCTAAGGAAACAAGATGGCCTTCTATGGATCAAAATGCAGGCCCTCATTAGATATCAATCTCCCAGTGTCTTGATCTTGGATTCCTAGCCTCTAGCACTACAATAGGTAAATTTCTGTGATCTATAAGAATTTGCTATGGCATCCAGAATGAACAAAGACTGATTATTTGCCTTCCTGCAAAGCAGAATCAGGAGGATAGAATAGAAATTACTTGAAAGGAAATTTCAACTGATTAAAGAACTGACTATAAACATTTTTGATAGTTCCCAAACCCAATTATACTTTTTAGTAACTGCTAGAGAAGTTGATAATCTAAGGAAGAAGCACCTGAATTCAGGGTTTTGTGAAAGTCACTCCTAGAGACTCACAGCCCTGCAGAGAGGGAGCCTCTTCTGCCCACTGGGAGGTGAGTAGCTACCATATACCTAAATCTGTAGAGACAGCCAAGAATTAGAAACCTTGCTCTGTAAATGGGCAGCCAATACCCTGTGAAGAACACTTGCATCCTCTCCCCAATCTTCAGGAAACTATTGTCCAGAGTGGACTTTTCCCAATAATTTTTTCTCTTTTTCTGTGACAGTTTTCCTGACCACACATTGCGCCTAACACTTAAGGCATGAAATGAGATGGATAAGAAGATATTTCTCATCTCTTCACAGCCACCTTTGTGGGGAAAATAGCTCACTTCCTCCTGCAAAGCATTCACATATGTGAAAACACCAGTGACTTTCCTCAGTCAGATTTCTAATGGCTTTGAATATTTAAAACTGATAAAAGAAATATATACAGGCCAAAAACTTATCTCTGATGCTTGGCTAAAGAGTTAAAAGACCATGGAAAGAGTCTGTCAGAAACAAAAAACAGTCCCCACACAGCAAACACTACCAGTTTTCTCAGTTCTGCGGGAATCAAAAGCCAACGGTTGGAAATCACTGGATTCCATGCTGAAGCTTGTGTGCAGTATGCTGTTTTGTCTGGCGGCCAAAGTGTGGCCAAAAAGGGAGCCAGAGGGGTGCTCCTCCCTGTGTTTTCATCCGGGGAGCACCTGCCAGGGCTGCTCCAACTGCAGCTTTCCTGTCTCGCCAGGGGTTGTTGAGAAATCCTTGCAAACACAACCTGCCACAGCGTGAAGAGTTCTGGATTCACATATGTAATCCTTGACTAAATCTCTAAGTGCTTGCAGTGAATATCAAAACTATCCACAAGCTGAATATATTCTTCCAATTGCACTGCTTGAATTCTATGCTGTGAGTTTTTGCTTGTAAAAGAGTTTCACTAAAAATGTATATCACAATAGGTAAATCCATTGAATTTCTGGGGAGGGACAAATAGAAATCAGGAACAACTATTCAAAAGGTACAGGGTTTCTTTTTGGAGTGGTACCATATAAAACTGGATAGAAGTGATGTTTGCACAGAATTATGAGCACACTACATGCTTAGGAATCATTCCCTTTAGAAGGATTAAGTTTGTGTTATGTGAAATATGTTACTAAATTGGGACTGATGATAATTCTAAGAGGGAAAAAAATTCAGCGGGAAAAAAATCAGCCTCCAAGCCCATAAGAAAACACAATATTATCTTTTTTGTATTTCCTGTAGGGAAACTGTCATAGTCACACTCAGTCATATGAAATCATCTTCCAAACTCATGTAGTTTGGCCCAGCACTGAGTCAACAGTGAATGTTCCTCTGGGGCCTAGCAGTTGGCATTTAACGTTTTCCCTCCTTTTGAAGTTCAGAAAACAATGGAAATACTGTCTTCCATTTTCAGACTTGTCACAACTCTCACAGAAAGTTCTCTATGAAGAGGTTTTTGTCCAATGTACTGATTGAAGTGTGTCCAATTATTATTGACATTGTACTTTCCCCAGACTGACTTATTAAATGATTTCTATCTATATGACTCAAAAAACAAAACCTATTGGGAATTCACCTAATCTATTTTGGATAGCAGCTCCAAGCACAGAAATTTCCCATAGAAAGAAATCTATTTGAAGGGCATTTTTGAAATCACCTGGTGTATTAGGGCTCTCTAGAGAAATAATAGAAGCAGAACAAACCCGGTCTATACTTCAGTTTTCCAGAGAAATAGAACCAGTAGGATACATATAGGTATATATGTATATGAAGATTTATTATGGGAATTGGCTCACACAATTATGGAAACCAAGACTCATCATATGCTATCTGAAAGCTGATGAATCAAGAAAGCTGGTGGTGTAATTCAGTCTGAGTCTATAGGCCTGATCCAGGGTAACCAACGGTATAACTTTCAGCCTGAGGCCAAAGGCCTGAGAATCAGGAGCTTTAATGACTGAGAGCAGAACACAGAAGTCCATGCTCAAGAAGGATGAGAATTTACCTTTCGTCTTTCTATGCTATTTTGAGCATCAATATGTTAGATGATGACCTCCCAACTGATGAGAGAGATCTTTTTTTCTCAGTCTACTGATTCAAATTCTAATCACTTCTAGAAAGACTCAAACAGAAGTAACGTTTAACCAGCATTCTAGGCATCTTTTAACCCAGTCAAGTTGACACAGAATAGTAACCATACATACAACATATACACACAAACATGCAAATGTGTTATAAGGAATTGGCTTCTGCAATCATGGAAACTGAGAAGTTGCAAGATCAGCTACAGTGAGCAGGCTGAAGAACAAGGAAAGCTGACAGTGTAGTTACATTCAGGAAATCTATAGGCTTGAGACCCAAGAAGAGCCAAAGTTTATTATCTAGGGCAAAGGCAAGAAAGACCAACCTAGATCAAAACCGTCAGACATCAGAAGTTCCTTTGCCTTTGGTAATTTTGCTCTATTCAAGGCTTCAGTTGACTGGGTAAGGCCACTCACCTTAGAGAGAGCCATCTGTTTTCTTTGGTTCACCAGTTAAAATGTTAATCTCACTCATCAACACCTCCATACACATCTAAAGTAATATTTGACTAAATTTTAGAACAATCTATGATATGGTAAAGTTTAGAAAATGTATCCTCATACCTGGTCATAGAACCTTTCACAGAAGATTACAAGCCCTATGGCTCCCAACTCAGGACTCCTAAACAAGTACAAACTGAAATACTGCTAAAGGAGGATGTAGATCTTTATTTCTCCAAATTTGTTTCTTTAAGAAATGCATGCAATGAAAATATTCAAGTGGTTTCCAAATGGTGAGCCATTTAGAATCAATCATATTAACATTACTAACCTTGCATGATGAGTGTAAGTGCTTATAAAAATGAAAACAAGAAAGGGCAAGAAAAGAGTTCCAGGCTAGCTAGGTCACCTTCTTACAAGTATTCAGAACTATAGAAGTGTCCAGATGGGAAGAACTGAATGAGAATTGGCCCAAGAATAAACTGAAAAAATGTGAGCTACAAGTTTTTGTGACAAAGTGTAATCAATATAATTGGAAGAAAAATTCTATGTCAATAGAGATAAGCATATTTTAAATAATTCTCTTTAATAACAGAGGTTTAAGGCACAGGTTTAAAATGAAAGAATTTGTCTGAATTCAACAACCATTCTATGCCCAATAAGAAAATTTATATTTCTTTATTAGTTATAAAATGAGGAAGGCAGCACTGCCTCTCAGAGTCGCTGAGTTGACTAATTCAAGTATGATTTGACAGGGGTAAGTGAGCGAAAACATCAGCCATCTTGGAACTTTGTGAGCACTTTGGGAAGTATCACATGCACTAAATAACCTTCTTCTGAGACTGAAGATTTCTTGGGACATCAGGCCGAAGCCACAAACACAACTCCACAGAAAGGTCAGCTACAGATCCCAATTTGTCTGCCCAAGGTGACTTACAGAGCAGTGTGGACAAAGGAAGTAGAGACAGATGTACCTGTCTCCCTGGACCCCAATGTCCTCAGCAGAAAGTGACACATGTCGCTGCACTGTCCACAAAAAGAAAGGTTTTCCAGATCTTGGGATCCCTTTTCTACTTCAGGCAAAAGAAAAAACATAGATGAATGTATATGAGTCATATTAAGATCATTCTTACAAATAATAAATGTCCTACCTCATGATCCTGTGACCAAACTGAACATCAGTCAGAAGGACAGTAGATTCATCCCCAGGGGTCATTCGACTGCTTCTCTGTCTCCTGTTCCCCGGCATTCTAGAAAGCCCAACTCCCACAAGTTCTGACTCCTAACTCCTTAACGCACTTCTGTCTTAGTGTTCTGATACTGGGTGTGTTCCAAGGACACAAACCCATCGTTCCACTACACTGACCATCTTCAATGTTTCAACCTAAAATTCACAGGAGAGAAAACATCTCCAAAGCAGAGATAATGTAGGAATAACAGGGAATTAGAACAGATATAAAAATCAGTGGAATCAATGAATTGGTAGAAGGTAAGCACATTCAAGAGGGTGAAGATGCAAGTGGAGATTTAAAACACAGTAAGGAGGGCTGGGATGTAGATCAGTGGCACATTGCCTGCCTGGCAAGCATGAGATCTTGAGTTTGATTCCTGGTACAAAAAAAAAAGAAGTCCACATAAACTGTTTTACAACAAAGACCACTGGCTATAGGAGCTTGTTGCAGGAGCTGATATTAACTCCCTGGTGGAGATCACCATTGTTAGACAAATGTCCCCATGCAAGTGGCTTATATGAAATATTCCAATTCTAAGGAATTGTTCACATAATTTTATCATAGACATATAAGTGTCTCCTCCTGCTCCTCCTTCATCACCTCCTGCTTCTGTTTTGTTAGAACTTTGCCTTTAGTGATTTCATTTTGATATCAACAATGTTCACAAATATATGTTCAATATTCTTTATACTCCTAAGATTTCACATCCTCTCTGTGAGTAGGTCAGATCTCTTTGTTAATTAGCACCATGTATACTAAGTTAATGCCCAAAGAAAATATTTAAGCCTCATGAGAAGTTTTTCCTGATATTATCCACTCCACTCTGCTACACTGCTGCCTAAAAGACCTCAGCAGAGAGTTATTCAGTGAAAGGCAGGAATTATTGCTGTCATCATCGTTGTTATTAAAATTTATATGCCAAGGAAAAGAGGTTCTCACATTTTGACAGTCACTTATTTCACAACTGGAGAGAAACAGAGAGCAAATTTTAAGAGCAAGAAAAGAAGAGGAGGGAGGAAAAAATTAATAAAAAAACAAGCAACAGATTCTTGACCAATCAGTCCAGGACTCAGGAAGAACATGAAACATTAAATATTTGACAAAATCATGACAGAAAATGAAAAGAAAAAGATAAACATGGAGCTGAAGGGGAAAAAAAGCACTGCAAAGAAGTATTCTGGTATCTAACGAGCAACTTTTCCTTTGTTACTTCCTCCTTCAGCACAAGAGTCAGAACACACCCAGAGGATCACAGGGGACAACAGTGTCTTTGCAAAGGACCATCGCTACAAAAATTAAAGGAGTGTAATAATGTCCTGCAAGGTTAGTTGATAAACAATCAAACATTTTATGACATGATGGAAGGGTAATAATGGCTTTTAATTTCTACATAAATTTTAAATGGTTCTTCAACTCTCATGCAGCTGCAAAGCATTGGTTCATATTATTACCCCTCATGCACACAGCTTGCCTTCACGATTCCACCTTCTTGGATGTGCCTCTCTGTACAATTTGAGTGGATTAAGTCATAATGCATCTCGATCCATATTTTCCTGTGGGCTCAAGCCAGCATGAGAAATCAGCATCCTAATGTGTTGAAGAGAATACTATGCCCTTCTCTCTACCACACACCAACTCTGTTCCAGTGATGGAATTAAACTCAAGGATATAAGTGTTTAGTGCATCAGTAAATATACCTTCAGGCAGCAACACATTAAACAGAGCACTCTAAGATGTTAAGAGAGAAGAACTTTCTTTCAACAGTCTCATTGATTTAGAGCAGTGTATCTCAAACATTAATGTGCACACAAATCACCTAGGGATCTTGTTAAAAGTTAGTTTCTGATTCAGTAGTTCTGCATTTCTAACATGTTCCCTGATGATGCTGAGGTTGCCAGTCCACATACTCATACTCTGAGTAGCAAAGATTTGAGAAGAAGCATGTGAGGAAAATAGTGCTGGTTTGCAGTAGAGACTGAGTAACAATAAAGCTCCAAAGAAACATAAAATTATAAACTTCTAGTGGTAATGAATAAATATGTATGCATTCCTGAGGTTGTTCTAATAGTCACTGTGAAAGGTAGGAATCTTCATTTTTTTTTTTTTTGATTCTCAGGTCAATTTATGGCTTTTAAGTGAAAAATTTGAGAGGTAAATTTGCACATATAAAATGTATAGGTAGCTTCCTGACAGTTACAGTGTGTCAGGGTTCAACTTCATGCCTTTTTTACTTTGCTGACCAGAGGTACAGACTGAAGTTGTACTTCATGTTATAGTTTTACTTCTTTTAAGATACACATTGGAAAGTGGCGGTGATCAGAGTTTAGGAAAAAATAGATTTCATGGGGCTAGAGATTTAGCTCAGTGGCCTAAGCATCTGCCTGGCAAGTGCAAGGTTGTGAGTTCAATCCCCGGTACCAAAAAAAAAAAAAAAAAAAGACTTTGTATAAGAACTAAATTAAAAGAAAATTTAAAAGATGTTATCTAATTTCATATTCTCCAGTCTGATTAATAAGGAAACTAACCATTTTAGTTTTGTCAAAGTCACCTTTCAGTTCACCAGACTAATCACTGTGAAACTTAGGGCCAGGATTATGAATTTTACATCCACAATTTATGGTTTTATCATCCACAGAGTTAAGATTTTGCATTTTGAACTTTTAATTATTAGCAAACAATTTGCAATTATAAAACTTTAAAGAAAGTGAAAACATGGGTTCTGATTTGGCATCTTAAGTGACTTACTGGCAAAAGAAAGCCTAGTGTCCTCCTGCAGGTCCTTCCTGCTACAATCAATAGGTCAATCTTGTCCACATACAACTAAGGGTACAGAAACAGAGACAATAGCTGTTTTGAAAAATGCATGATCAGTTATGAGTGCTCTAGGCTTAAAATAAGTGTTTCAGAGAACTAATCAAGGAAATTACAACCAACATCCAAACAAACTTAATCAAGACAGGATCTGTTTCAAAAATGGGAATTCTATCATCCCATGCCAGAGAACATTGCTAAGGATGCTTCCACTTTCTCTGAAACAGTTTGCTTGCACTTGTGTCAGGAAGAACAGAGAGATTCTCGTTAGGTTGATTTTAGACCAAATAAGAAACTTTCCATGAAGCCTTGTCCTATGAGCAAAATGAGAAACTGTTAGCTGCATGTGAGGTTGAAAACAAGCTTCTTATTTATTTTGATCTTCTGCACCATTAGCAAACATTCTGGAGCACATTCTTTTGCAGTTCCTGAGGTCTCTGCTTTGGGCATCATGCTGCATATTTATAGAAAATCCAGTTCTAGATGACCAAGGACAGATAGAGATTTAAAAATACTCTTACTCTTAAGCTCATAGTCTAGTTGGGAAAAAAATATATATGTCCAGAGAAAGTACCTAAAGAGAGCAAAGAAGTTGGCCTTGCCTAGGTATTAAGTAACATAGCCTCAAGTTTCCAGAATGGAATGATCCGCAGCCTTGTAGGCAACAGCACATACTCTGACCCTAAATTCTCTATGTTCAAATCCTGGCTCCTCCAGTTACTATGTGAACTGGGCAGGTTAATTAATTTTTTTATGTCTCCATTTTCCCATTTGTAAAATCATGGAAGCGTAGTAACTGCCCACATAGAGTTAGCATGAAGACTTTAATGGATTATACTCATAGAGATTTCAGAATCCTGTCTGGGACAGATAAATACTACAGATGTGCAGGTTGCTTTAATCCCTTTTCAATGGAGGACACTGCTTGATTTACAGTGCCTTAATTTATAACACAGTCTTTCCAAAACCTACCTGGTAAGGGAGCAAATCAGAGAAACTATGGTCACATAGTTGGAATATTGTAACTGTCTGCCTGCCTACTGGGAGAGGGGTTGAAACACCCATCCCCAGATACAACAAAAGCACAACCAAAGTTCGCTCTGTATGGTTCACATTGTCTTCACTTGTCGTGTGTGCCAGACCAGCTAGAGCAAGCTGACTTGATGTGTTCGCAACCACAGAAAGCAGGCTCAGCCTAGTGGGTGCAATCTGTTACCAGAAACTTTGGCAAGTACTTCATGCTTAGAGCAGAGTTGATTTACAGTACAGAGAAAGAATGGAAAGGAGAAATATTAAAATAAAGTGCAATCATGTTGCTATTTAAAATGGTTACTGCCAGCAGTATTGCAAAATAATGCTGGCTCGCAACCAGCGAACTGCACCTGCATAGATTCCAGCTGCAGAACACTGGAACCCTCACTGTGATTGCTCAATAATTCTCCTACTTAGCACCAATGGCAAAATTTGGCAAATCTCGTGTACACACACACACACATTCACACACAGACACATGCATGCACATATACCCTGGAAGTGCCCTGTATCGTTAAGACACTAAGTCAGTCTGTTTAAGATTGTCAAAAGGGTACTCTTTTATCATTACCTTTAGAAAATATTTTTTCCTTTTACTCTCTGAATGGAAATTATGCCTGGGTTTTTATACAGCTTTGTTGAGCTCCTCTTCAATCAGGCAGCATCTCTACAATGAATACGGCTTTATTTCCTCAGTTTAACATCTGTACACCTCTACAAAGTTTGTCTACTTTGAGGAACATTCATTTATAAAGCAAGGTGTGAGATTCATCTATGTAGTACTGCAGTTTCCATTTTCCGATCAATTCCTAGTGAGAAGCATGGCAATAATCATGTCATAGCATTCAGTGACTATGTTGTACAAAGAATGTGTGTTGATGTCTTGGTGGAACTAACTGAGTTTGGGGCAGGAGGACTGGGTATTTGGCACAGGTTAAACCACTTAGCAACACCCTACCTGCTTCCCTGGGACAGGATGCTCTCCAGACCAGTTTGCTCCTCTGTACAACAGGAGTTACAGAGACCACCCTGCCCAGCTCACAGGATTGCTGCAAGAAATCTAATAAAACAACATGAAGAAAGTTGTAAACTGTAGATACCTTAGATACACCACCCACGGGGCTAAATTAAAACAAGAACTTATTTTAAATCCTAACAAAGTATCTAAGTCTTCATTCTTCCCTCTTTATAGTCACCCATCTTAGTGATCTTCTAAAACCAAGTATTTTCTCTTGCCAACAAATGTTCTAAAATATTCGGTAGCATGAATGTGAAACACAAAATATTAGTGAAGGATTTGATTCCTGTGAAAAGACCTTCTCCTTGGTAACTTTAGCTATGGCTTAAAGATCAGTGCGTGGTGGGAGGTAGGAAGAGTCTCTGAGACTCTGAATAAGACCAGGGAGAAATTTTACAAAGAAAAGGAAGTTTCAAAAGATGAAAATGAAAAATATGACAGAAAGATGGAGATTCATTTGGACCTTCCTAAATCAGTCTCTTTCATTTAAGCTGTATTGACAGATAAGACCAACAATTTAAGTATTTGTCTTTATTTCTTATTATTGTCTCACTAGAAGAGAAAAGCATTATAAACAAATAATTATAATGAAATGCACTAAGTGCAACAGTAGAAAAGCAGGATGGAAAAATGTTTAATGTGGTTCATAGGAACCAAGAAAGGCTTCTGGAAGAAAAAAAAATCCTGAACTAGGGAATAGTAACAATCCCATAACCAACAGACACTGAGGAAAACAGCATTCCCCAAGAAACCATCCCTTTTCAAGCTGGAACCAACCTTGCTTCCTCCAATAAACTTTGTGAAAATAACTCATGCTTCATTTAGAACTTTGTCTATTTCCAGCCTCAACAAACACATGTATCTTCATTCCAGACACTGATTCTGTTAAGTTAATCAAAAATATGTAAGTATTACACATCTCTCTTTTAACCAATAGCAAAAGTCGGGGGGAACCTCCACTATTCTTTCTAAAAGTCAGAGATCAAACTTTTTACCACCAAATACACAACACTCGACTTCTCAGATGAGTAAAAGCTGAAGCGATATATGAAGAGTGATGTGAGGGCAAGATAATTTGAGCTTCTGCATCATCCCACAAATTGAGTTGCTGGCATAATGAAATCACGAAATGAAGGGAATTCATTCCTTTGCTGTATCAACTTAGTCAATCAACAGCCTCCCACCAGAAGATGGATAAAAGTGCAGAGCCTTGAATTTAAGCAGGTAACAAAGTGTACACCCATGGAGGAAGTACCTTGAGGCAGGAAACAAATGGAAACAAAACCCCCATTCTGGTCTGACCACTTCACTTCTTCACTTGCTCATTGCTTCTCATTCTTCTACAGCACATAATCCCAGAGCAAAAGCTTATTTTGCCTTCCATCGTGCCTATCAGTGCAGAACATCTATTTTGATGAACCACTGAAAATGAAGAGTATGACATAGAGCCTTGAGCAAAAATTACAGAAGCGCTGGAATAGATTCCCATGTTTCTCATCACAAATCACAGGATGACTATAACCTTAAAAAAAACTTTCTTTAAACTTCCATATCTCCACATACTCAAGAGCAGAATTATTAGTGTATAATATATGGGATTGGGCCAAGAATTAAAAGTATGGGTTTTTTTATTATTTTATTTAAAGAGAGGAGGAAGCAAAACAGAAAAAAGGGTAGAAACAATACAGAATTTCAAAAAAAATAAACAGTAAGAAATCACTATTTGATACATTACATATTGTCTTCTTGGATATAGTTGTTCAAGTTACAAAATTAAAGCATACAAAGTGGACATTGAAACAGTGAGATTGCAAACAGTTCTGTTCACCAATCCAACAAAAACATAGTAACATGGTTATCAATCCTACACACTTAAGTATACATACAGTTATCTCTTTTAGAGCACTTTCTTTTCCTCCTCTAGCTTTTTAAAAAAATTTTTTTATTTAAAGAAAAAATTTTGAAACAGAAAGAGGATAAAAAAATACAAAATCTCAAAAACAAAACAGAACAGAAAAAAAAATAGTAACCAGTAAAAAATCACTAGTTGATACTTACATACTTTCCTCTTAGATGCAGTTGTTCAAATTACAAAAGTAAAGTCAACAAAGTGGACATCCAAACAGTGAGACTGCAGTCAGTTTTGCTCATCCATCCAACTAAAACTTTAGCAACATGTTTATTAATTCCACACACTCAAACATACATGCAGTTACAACCTTTAGAATACTCTTTTCCTTTTTTTTTTCTTTACAATAACTATAACCCATTCTCATAAACTACTTAGAAGTTCTACACATGTATAAGTTTCTACACATATACCTAGCTTTTCTGTATTAGAGGGAGAAACAAATCAAAACAAGTCAACAATACAAATTCCTAGAGAAACACAAAATGAAAAGAACATACAAAAACACAACACTAGGTGATCTACGGTAGTCACTATGATGTCTCTTGTTATTTTCAATAAAATTGTCTATATTGTCAAATATAATATAAACTTAGCATTGCTTTACACTATTAATAAAATCTAAACATTGGAGACATTATAGGACTTCAAAGGCAGTTATCAAACCAGAATGGGTATCCTATTGAATCCTGTCATCTTCAGAGTAGTTGCCCCTACTCTCAGACTTGACACTCTCAAGCATACCAGATTCAAATAAAATCAATCAAGATAAAAGAGTGATATAACCAGTCTTCTGTCTTATCTCTGCCATGCTGTTTTTCTGTTGTTATTTGTTTACTTTTCTCCTTCATTCCACTGTCTGCCCCTTTCTTTGAGGCCTTTCTGCCATTATTCCAGGAACCTTGGTGGTTTTCTTCTCTCCCTCTAGACTGTCCTTTAGTATACTTTGCAGGGTTGGATTGGTGGTCACAAACTCACCTAGTTCCTCTTTGTCATGGAAATATCTTGTCTCTCCAATAATTTTGAGAGACAGTTTTGCAGGGTACATCATTCTGGGTTGGAGGTTATTTTCTTCCAGGGCTTGGAATATTTCACTCCAAGCTCTTCTTGATTTGACGGTTTGCATTGAGAAGTCTGCTGTGATTTTGATGAGTTTTCCTTTATAGGTAATCTA